>BGPR01020228.1:0-28136 GCA_013235015.1 Araneus ventricosus
TAAAAAAAAACATCTGTTTATTTTTTTTCACCGTCCTTCGAATGCTTCCCGTTGAATGTGCTTCACATGAGAGAAAAATACAAGAAACTTAAGAAGCTGCTGAAGCAGTTCCGTGTATTGAAGTGATGAGACTCGAACAAATACATCTCTTCAATTTTTTTCACCGTCCTTTACATTTTTCCCGTTGGATGTGATTGAAAGGAGAGAAAAATACAAGAAACTTAAGAACTTTCAAATCGGTTCCGAGTATTGAAGTGATGAGGCTTGAAAAACAATCCTAGTAGCACAAGTCGTTGGCATACATTTGGCCCAATATTGCCATCCACGGTTGACCAACGGAACGAATTGGCAGTCTTTCTTACGGTTTCCCAACCAACCCTTCCCCAACGTTGACCCAACTGAGTTGCTAACTTTTGGCCGAACCAAGTTTTGTATATGAACCTACGATGGCCCAACCAAGTTTTCCTATATGAACTTACGATGGCCGAACGAAAGTTTTCTTATTTTTTTTCTCTATATATACACCTAATGTTTCAAAAAAAACCCTGGAATTTTGAAATGCGGGAATTTTGGAAATTTTGGTGGGAAGCAACTATTTTGACAATATTTACATGACTAATAAACTGCTTACTGGAGGATCACTTTTCCTTTTTTTTATGAAATTATACATGTATACAAATATATATGACTACTATATTTTTGTGTATAACTTGTAGAAATTAAATAAACACTAAGCAGTTTTGGTGTTTAGAGTATGGAAATATAATCTGCATTAATATTTTTTATTAGCTTTATTTAAAAACAAATTCAATCAAAAATAGTCTGACCACTTCACATTATCAGGAAACATCAACATGCCTTAACACGTAATCTGTAAACTAAAATTATCATTATACGACTAAAATATGAAATTCCATCAGTTCTACATAACGTTTTGTATTAAACAGTGCTGCTATAACTTTAATGTAGCATAGAGCATTTTAAAAACGATTCAAACCATATACTTTAAAATGATGAAAGTCAAAACAACTTCAAAATGAAGTTCGAAATAGTATTCAGATATTTATAATAACTTTGTTCAAATTACAAATTTATAATATGCGACATTATGCACAATTATCAAGATTGGATTATTTACAGAAATAGAAATGACCCAAACATAAAATATGAACAAATTTCAAAATTCTGGGCGGGGGGGGCTGGGCTTTCAGTATCTACAAATCTCTTAACCACATGCTAAATTATTACTTCTAGTGTGCACCTCTTTATTAATCTTTATCAGGCGATAACCAACCTTGAGGTAGGTGTTCCACTACAAGAATTGGAATACCTCTACAAAGATATACCTAAACTACAAGGGATCATTTAATAGTATAGGTATCCTTACGGCAGTATTCCGCCTCTTCAATCTTTGCATCATAAAGTTTTAACTGTTTCTGTGAAAAACCCGCACTTTCACTTAATGGAATCATGTTGTCCCCTCCGTCACGACTAATTTGGATAATCAGTACTGTATACCATCTCAGTTGTTAAACAAGAATTATAATTTTCCCTAATGAATACTTTTTTTATAGTGCATAAATTAGAAACTAAAGTGTTACAGAAGAAAAGATATGTGAAAAAAGAAATGTCAAATGTCAACTTTAACAAATTTCGTTTCATTTAAGAAATAAAATAGTTAAATACATTTTACTTCGACGTATACAAAATATTTATTGAAAAAATGTTCATTTGCAAAAGCTTTAAAAACTCAATACTTCGAGAACAAATTCAATAATTTAAAATTCATACTTCATGTTTAGGACATATATATATTAAAATGTAGATACTAAAGAGACACCTATAAACATAATCGTATCATGAATTTAAAAATAAATTTTAATTATGCCCAGCAAACTGCAAGATGTGTAAAAGCACTTTTTTATATATAAACAGCCTTGACTTAAGAAAATTTAGAAATAAAATTGCAAACAAATAAACACATATATACATTTTATTTATCAGCAAATTAACATTACAATTTATCTACAATTTCAAAAGAAATAAAATGGTACTACAAAACTATTGTAAATATTTTTGCGTTTAAAACATCTAGATCTGGCACTGAAATGCAAGCATAATGAAAAGTATAAGAACTTTAAAAAGTTACATGGTAAATCAATGAAAAATATCCATATTGCAATACGGCAAGCAAATAAATGATTCTTTTTTTCTATATTAAAATCTGGTAAAAGGAGACATTTCCTACATCTGTCAGTGGATAAAATAACTTTACTAGATTCAAGAGAATGATGTTTATAAATTACTAGCCTACTACTATAAAAGGTATATAAAAATTATCTTTGTACAAAAAAAAAATCACAACACAGCTTAAAGCAATTTGAAGTGCTTACACCTTCAATAGATTTGACAATCACAATATCATCACTTTTAGTCAAAAAACAAGAATCCGCTAATGTTAAACTGACAACACAATTATTTTTGGGCAGTCTTATGGATGTGATTTTGCCATTCGTTTTAGTAACTATATTTTTGCATTTAGAAGGCAAGTCTCCATAAAAAATTTTTTCTTCAAGCCTTTTAGCTACTTGCTGCAGGGGATTGTTTGGTGCACAGACCATACGTTTTATTGTGTTACCCATAAAATTCTCAAATGGAAAAGCTGAAAAATTGTCCAAACAACCAAAATTTTCTACATCACTAACTAAGTGCAAAAGATTATGAAAATTGTACACAAGCAATTACTTACTGTAACACATAGGGATATTTCCAACAAAACAATGCAGAAGCTCATTTGCATAATTTCTCAAAACTTCCATTTTCCAAAAGTCACTAGCCAATATGTAAAAAGCACAATGGAGAAGCATCAAATGAGTATACAATTCCTTTGGAAGTATATTACACAAAACAACTGGTCCCAAATATAGGATGCATGACTTGCACTCTGTGGCTTTCCAAAATTTAAACATTTGGATTGGACGAGGCCGTCTAGAAAATTCCTTCGAATAATGCTGTTGTTTATTTACTGACAATTTAAATGAAATGTTTTCAATGCATTGAGCATTAAGTTTACATTTTTTGGTCCTTTTTCAACCCACACACGAACTAGCCTTTTCACAACTCCAAGACATACCAAATGCATATAGTCTAGAGGTACCTGTGTCACTAAGCCATCAATCGCTGAAAGAACACTTTTTGTGCGTTGGTGGTCTTCATAAACCAATTCTTTAAAGAGAGCAACGGTTCTAACAATAGTTTTTTTTGTTATATTGCCATGTGGATCTACCTAGATATATACCATCTTGGGTACATTTTTCACAACCATGAAGAGAGTTATGACCAACAATACATTTAATAAAGGATCTAGCAGGGGAATCGGCTATAATGCAACTCACTCAAAATACATAGTTTACACCATTTAGCATGATTCCATTTGTTTCCAAATTTTTGCATTACAAAGGGACGTAAAAAGTTATTAGCATTAGCTGGCTTTGAATTGCCATAATATAAGGCTACAACAACGGGAGTTTTGTTAATTGCTTGGTCCACAACACATAGTAGCGGCCAAAATGATTTAGTGCTGCTTGTGTGTATAGGTAATCCATCAACATTAATGGAAACAGACAAAAATTATTATGTGAAAAATTCATTAGACCTATATTTTTTTTATCAAAGGATAGTTTGATGATGTTAAACCACATGAAGCTCTCTTTACCAAATTCCGTTCTAGCTCAAAATATACAAAGGAACTCTCATCACATGGCACGCCATCAACAGTTCTTGGGGTATGCAACAAAGTCCGTGAATCAAGTGGCAAAGAAGAATGACTAGATTTTAAAATATGCAATAAATCAGTAATTGCTGCATGGCTAATATTGTGTTTTTGAGAACACAAATGTAACTGTTCAGTTAAGTTAGGGACAATTACTTCACAATCAGAATCACTAGAAAGATTGCTATCACTACTGCTACTATTATCAGTATTGAAAGAAAATGAATCACTGGTTGAAATTTTTGGATTAGGTAATGTAGCATTGGGTGTATTCGGATCTTGAATTTTACTTTGAGTCTCTTGTCTAAGGTTTACAGTATCTGAATCAAAAGAATCCATTTTACCCATATCTAGTAATTGCTGTTTTATGACATTTGCTTTCTCAGCAATTTCTCGATATTTTGTTCTTTTTGACTGACCACTATAACATTCTCTTTGATTATTCATGGTTCCAACCCTTTTTCAAGGGAGAAAAAAATAGTTCCTACTTTATAAAAAAAATACACACATCAAGAAGATTAACTGTCAGAAAAGGCTGTTATTAAGATAAAATTACAACGTCCAAAAATTATATATTCTTGTTACAATTTTTCGTTCTGAGATGTCTCCCTCCATCTCAATCTTTGCAGAATCGGAACCAACTAGTTATCACCCATAAATTTCTTCGTCAATGGCATTAGCTGTATTCCTATTTCTACGAACAGTTTCTAAAATAAACATCACATAATTAAAACCTTTGTCCTGTGATATTAACATATACAAAACAAAATAATTTAGTTTTCTTTCACTTTTCGATAACAGAATAAAAAAAGCTAAGTTTTAATCATATTCCCTAGATTTTTAATAATACTACATTTGTACATAGACCAAAGCCTAGGAGTAATTTGAAAATATAACTTCTTTAGAGTGATTTTACAAATTCATTTACATTTTAGTGTTCCAGCTTTAAAAAAGAAAATAAAATCTATATTTGCAATATATATATATATATATATATATATATATATATATATTTTAATATTTGAAAAACAAATTATCCTCAAAATTTATTATACATCGATTTGAAACTGAAAATTTAAACCAGCTTAGATACAAATTAAAAATATTGTGAAGTTTGAGTTACATATTTTAGATTTATGTAGGCTATATCGATACAAAAATGGAGATTAAATATTAATTTAAAATGAATGTAAAAATAATGCTCAAATATAAATTTCCACACATTTCACTAATCATGCGTTCAAAAATTTACATATTTTAAATACAATACAAGTATTATAACACTTGAAAAAATATGTTTTTATGAAAATAACTCAAATATTTTGCATATAGAACCAAAAGAAAGCTTATCAATGCATTGAGAGGCAGGGAGAAACCAAGTACCCATTTTTGTCTAGTGTCGTATAAATACGACGAGAAAAATGCTTAAAATAATGCTTTTAGTGAAAAAAATGGAAACAAATCTAGAAATACATGTTTTAGATAAATGCTTTTTTCTCACAAATATAAATTATAAGGGACGTCAGGCACTAATGGGTTAATCGGAACAGATTATTATATACTGTCCTTGTACTAGCTTTCCCACCACTACCTTTTAAGCTCCAATATGTAACTTTAACTATACTAACCTGGTATAAACTTTGTAATCGTTAAATTAAATTTACCATCTGCAATATAGAAAAAATAAAAATACTTTAATCATTGCAGTTAAGATCACATGTTAATGAGATATTGCTAATACAAATTTAATTGCTTACATATCTTAAAGACACACTTATTCCATAAATTTTACATTTGTTTACATGTTTGTTTTTAATTGCTATGGGCCTTGAAAATACTAAAACACACTATTTTAAGATATCTTAAACTCCAACATTCAATCAAATAGTATGACGGTAGAAGAATAAAAAAAATTCAACATCATAAAATAATAAAGATACCTGAAAACAGATTTTTATTAGTACTAAAATTTGACACATTGGTAATTACATGCCAAAGCCTTTACATTTTATCTTCAAGGCATTCTTCAAGCTTGTGACATCTTCTATAGAATCACAGGGAATCTTTATTTCAGATGGCATTTGAACAAATGCAGATGAATGAGATCACTTTCTCTAAAATTTTAAAATAGTGTTAGCTGTTTTGGTTAAATTTCACAATTTATCGAAAAGAACAATTACTTTTTCAAGCATTATGTTTTCATTGCACAATAGCGAACAACTTTTTAAAGTAACTTGTTTCAAAACATTTGCTTCAAACATAGGCAGATACCCTAAAATATTATCGAATAAATAAGATTAATTTTCGATTATGCCGTGGCAGTATTCTTCAGCAATCAGAAAAGAAATTATAATAGCAAATCCATAATTTTAGTTTGAAAACTTATTTGAAATAAATAAAAATAAGTTTAATCATTAAATTTAATTAAAAATATTATAGAAATGAATAACTGAACTTACCAAATATTGCCAAGATCCATCCACCACATGAGCGAGTCTGTCTGCGGAATGTTTACCGGTTTTTTGTTCACCGGTGCAGTTGCGGTTGTATTTCACAGTACGCTTACTGTTATTTATCCCAACGTGAAAACTATGTTGGGCCAACGTTGTTGTTGCCAACCGCAATCTCCAGATTGGGTTTTTGTTGGCTAATTGTTGGCAAAACTACCCACCGTTTGCCATCAATGCCGACCATTTCCCAAAGTTGGGCCAACAAACTGTGCTACTAGGGAAATATGTGGCAAATTTGACGCTTGGTGACTTTGAAGCTGACGTTAACGTGCTGCAAAGTTGTTTCAAGCTTGCACTCTTGTCATGTCAAATTTGTTGCAAGCTTGCAGATTTGCAAAGCAAGATTGCTGCAACTTTGCTGCAAACTAAAATTGCTATCTGGGTAGAAGGCGTCATCCGAGTGCAAATGGTTAGAACTGAACTTCAGTCAAAATCTGCAGACCTCAAAATTTTGAGACCAAAACTTTTATTTGCTCTCGTTGATTTTCTCCACCAAAAAGAATCTCTATGCAATTAAATGCTGATGGATGCAACCTATTCCGACTTGAAGGCAAAACTGAGTGAAGTCAGGTGCCTAATTGTTGAAAGTTTTATTAAAATGAAGCCTCTTTTTTTATACCGTTTGTCTTGCACTTTTATGATAATTTTTCCTTTCTTCCCGTGGTTGTTTGCATTTTGTAGGACGCAATAAAGACGCCAACGGTGGAAGTCGTGATTCATATACAGAAGATCTAATTGAAGAGGTCGCCTAGTTCGCTCAGCGGTGCTGTGATCGCCCGTCACTAAATTTCTTGTCCTCTAAGGATTTTTATTCTACTCTCAATAAGAGACCTTTCCACATCTTTTTTTCGCACTTTTTAAAAATAATTTTTCCTTTCTTTCCGTACTTGTTTGCATTTTGAAAGACGCAAGGAAGATGCCAACGGTGCAAGTCGCGATTACGTTCCGAGATGATCCAATTGGGAGAGGTCACTTAGTTCGCTCAGCGGCGCTGTGATCGCCCGTCACGGAAATGTCTTGTCCTCAAAGCATGCCTTGCATTTTCTTCAACGAGCATCTTAAAAAAGAAATTGAAATTTTAAAAGGGAAATTTATTATTACAACAGTTGATAAGGCAAGAAATAATTTTTGCATTATGTGTAAACTTCACTTCAAGGAAATAATGCTTAATGAATATAATTCAAATAATACGTATCAATTAATAAAATTTGGCAAAAAAGAACTTGACAAAAGAACGTTAGCACTTGCTAAAAAAACTAAAATTAAAACCAGTAATATAAATTATCCTTACCTTTTTCCAACTATAAAATTTCTTAAAAATCCCTTAAAATTTAGATTTGTTACTTGTAGCATTGGTAGTTATAGTTATTATTTTGGTAAATTCTTCTTTAAATTTCTAAAAATTATTCTTAACAAAATTAAAGAGGAAGAGAGCTACATTATTGACAATAACACTAAAATTTTGGACTTTATCAAAGAAAATAAAAAAATTTGTAGCATTCATACATTTGATTTTAAAAATCTTTTTACTAGCATCCCACATAATAAATTAATTGAAGTGCGCTCTAATTTATTTGATATATACCTTGATACTGATTTAATTGATAAAAATAAATGGTTAGAAATTTTCAGGGTTAATATTTGTGAAAATTATCTCTTTAATGGAATTAACTACTATAAGCAGGTTCTTGGTATTCCTATGGGTTGTTGTTTTTCAAGTGCACTAGCCGATTTATTTCTTCACTCATTTGAGAGGGATTTAATTAAAAATGAAATTGTTTATGGTTTTTGTTTCATTGATGACCTTTTAGTCTTTAATCATAATAATGTTAACTCCATTTTTAGCTGCTATCCAAAAGAACTCAAATTAAATAAAACTAATAATGAATTGAACAAAAGTAATTTTTTGGATCTAGAAATTGAAATTGGGAATTCAGATATTTTGGTTGGAATTTTTGACAAGACAAAGGAATTTAATCTTAAGGCTATTTCACTTTGCAACTTTCAGACAAATCTTCATTTTAAAATTATTAAGAACTCTATTTATTCTCAAATTAATAGGATTAAACACATCTGTAATAACCACTCTTCTTTAGTCAAAGCCCTAGGTAATTTAAATAATAACTTAAAGGATAACGGATTTCCTTTTTGTTTCCTTAAAACTTGATCTTTTTCAAAATTAGTTTTTGTTCTCCTGAGAAATAGTTCGAATTTTTATTCATAGACGGAGCTACTGGATAGATTCTAGATCGTTGATTGCTTTGTATCTATTGCGTCATTTTTCTGCTTGGCTTGCTTCTGAAAGAAGGAAAAATTTTTATCTCTTTCTTCTGATTATGGATTAAAAATTTTGGATTTATGTTCTTTATTTGGAGGCCGGACAAGATTCAGACCACAGGAAGGAATAAATTTTGACTTTTTGTCATTCCTTTCCACAGAAAATCTTGTTCCTTTTTGAACTAAAAATGGCGTGTGGTTTCTGATGAGTGAGCCATTTTAGTTCCTTTTCATTTTGAATAATTTCTTAACAAATTGTTCTAATTATTGGTAAACTTTTGGTTTTTCTATAGTTCTTGTTGTATTTTTTAAAAAAATTCTGTTGAAGCAAATACTTTTTGATGCTGCGTTTGCACGCAAAAACATCTATTGTTTTCATTATTTTTCATTTTATCATTGTTTTCTTTTAATTTCTTTTCTTTTAATTTAAATTTCTATTATTTGTCCTCAAAGGATTTTAATTCTACTCCCAATCAGAGACCTTTCCACATCTTTTTTCCTCACTTTTAAAATATTTTTCCCTTTCTTTCCGTACTTGTTTGCATTATGACGAACTTGGACATGGTATTTCCGTCCCCTCATAATATTTGGCTTAACGGGGTTATAAAAGCGAACTAATGTTTAGACTCCCTGGCATCTCCTAAGACTGGCGCCTGGGGCATCTACACCCACTTAGCGCCCCCCCCCCATCGCTTGCCACTGGAAGAAAAAACTTACACTGGAGTTTGGCAGGCTGCTTTTAGGACGTAACTCGAAACTTTCGATCTTCTCCAATGTAATAATAATTAACAGATTTAAAAAAATTGGAGTTATCCACCATGGCAAGAAGATACTTATGATTTCAAAACAAAAACAAAAATGATTAAGTAGTGGCAGTGATTACAAATAAAATCATGAGATACTGAATTATTTATTTTGTAGCGTATTTTAAACATAGGCTCTATATTTTTTCAATTACCAATTTATAAATTTAGAAAAATTAACGGCATATATATATAATAAACTTTTTTGTTGTGTTGTTGTACAACTTCGACTTATGGTTCACCGCTTTGGGATCCAATCCCGATTGCGTTATATGAACCATCGGTGGGAGATGCAGTTTTTTTCACTATTGATGCTTGTAGTGACTTGCTGGTGCTAAAATCGATATCATTAAAAGCTGCAAGCTGTTTTAAAGAAATATTTCATTTTATATTAGTTAATTTAAATAAAAGACTATTCGCTAAATTTATTTCAAATTTTCATTTATAAATCAGATTTTGAGAAAAAGATGGAAAATTTTAGCAAATAACCCAAGTTAGCATTTCTAAATGAGAAACATTTAATCCACTAATACGCTTCAAAAGAGAATGCTAAACATAATAAGCTTCTAAATCAATGATGAAAACTAGATAAATAACCAGTCAAGAAAAATGTGTAATATTATGATCTTCAGTCCTAAGAGCTCAAACTTAATAAATACTAAACTAGATTAAATATCATTTTATAAAAATTAAATATCATTTTCACATAGTAACAAATAACTGCAGTAATCCGCTTTCTATTTCTTAGATATGACATTGGACCTTCTTCCAACATTCCGAAATCCGAATGGCTCTGGCAAGAATTTAAAATGGATTTTAATTGCTGACAAAATCAATAAAACAAATAAACAAGTAATATAAAAAAAATGTTTTAAAGTCAATTCCTACTTAGGTCAACAAAGAAAAATTTTATTTTGGAAATTTTTTTTCTCCCATATAAAACTAAAATTAATTATTTAGACTTAATTAATGAATTAATATTTGAAAAAACTGTGTTAGCATCAAGTGCCATCCACTACATGTTTTAAAAAATGTATTTGTACTTGAGTGGATGAATAAAAAGTATTTTATTAACGATTGAAAATTTGAACAAGATATATAAATAAATATATATAGGGAGAGTGAGAACTAATAGTAGGAATTGAAAAAACAATATCGTTTAAGACGAAAAATAGATGATTCGTATTACTCCAGCCTACGTTAGAGAGATCAGCATACAAGAATATATCATGAAGATAAAATTAAAAAATGATAGGTTTATGAAAGTTCCTCCTCCCCCTGTGGTATGGTGCGGAAGCTTGGAGAAGGCTGCCAGCCCAGGCGCTGTCCTCGCCCCAACTGCTGTTTAAAAAGACGGGTCCGACTCAAAATAGACCTCGTGTTTTTTCAAAATGGGACGTTAATAAAACTAAACTGTTGTTTTGTTTTCGCCTACACGAGAAAATCTTCCTTTCTGCCATCTATATATCATTATCTGATTTTAGAACGTCAGAAACAGAACAATTGGAGTAATCTTTTTTTATTTCCAAATTTTAATATGGTTCTCTATTGTTGCAATGAAATTAAAACAATTTTCATAACTTCATCTCATTTTTCCCATCGTTCAACCTAGTTGCCAATTTGCGGATTTGAATGCATGTATTTATTTTCAGTGAAATTTCCTAGATAAAACACATTTATGATTTTCACAATGCAAATAAGAAATGAAGGAATCGATTTTCAGTTTACGGAATTTAATACTTTGCATTAATATTTTATTGTCCTCCCTTTTCCTTGTATTACTGCCATACGATAACATTCCTTCTTATTTTATTTTTGTTGTAGCAATCCATTTTCTATGTTTTAATCTTTTTAGTTGATTGCAAGTTCATGTAGGTTTCGATTTATTTTTTTAATCATCCATCATGTGCTTCGTCCTAAACCTAGAAATATTGCAAGTTTAAAATCAGTTCAAACCTAAAGTAAATTAGGGTTTATTGATTTAAGAAATACTTTCGAAGTATTAAATGTTGATTTCAGTTGCTTTTCTTTCAAAGACAAACTGTGTGCCAGTTCAAGAAGCTTCAGACTACAAACTGTGTACCAATTCAAAAAACTTCAGATTACAAACTGTGTACCAATTCAAAAAATAAAAAATAGTCCTATAAAACACTGAACATTTGTCTACTTTATTTATTACTAGCAGTACGCGCACGGCGTTGCCCGTGGGATCGGGATTTCAACAAAATAAAAAAAAGCCCACATACAATTGCATAAATGAAAGTTTTAAAAACTAAATCAAAACAGAAATATATATATATTATTGAGTTGGTCCGCCTCCTTTTCCTCTCGACCGAGTACCGTTAAATCCAAATAATGTTAAAAAATTACAATGTGATATTTATTACACCGCGAGCAAAGTATGAAAGCCAAAGAAATAAGTTAAGATACGCTTAAAAATAATAATCGAAGTCATGGAGTAAATACATCATCTCCTCGCAGAACGCGAAAGTAATGACGTCACCCTGGCCCTTCAGCCAATGAAATTGCCCGCAACGTTCCGGAGACTGTCGTGGGCGGGAGCTTCGCTAGAGGAAACATATCGTTCAACTACCAGGAAAAAATTAATTTTAAAAAAACTAAAAAAGATATTTTAACCATTCTCATTTTAAATCCGACAGAACCGTTGCAGTTATAAGCTGAAAAAAATTGAAAATAATAGTGTTATTAGAAAGACGGATGCAACAAATTTAAAATCAAAAGTAACATCTTGAAGCCAAAACTGGGTATTTTTTAAAAATTTCTCAAAATTCAGTAAATTGCGTTAGAAATTCAAAACTAACTTCATTAGAACGGAAATCGTGTGCTCTTTCCGATGGTCTATCTATTTTTGTCGCACAGTTATTTGAAACCATTCTATTGAGAAATTAGTGCGAAAAATGAAACAAAACAACACAAAACATTAAATAAAAGAATTTCTAGATTAAATTTTAAAATTTCGGCTTCGAGGTGCATTCAGTCACCATTACGACTACCTGTGTGCCAAATTTCATGGCTGTAAGTGCGATAGATTCGTCTGGACATCGCAGACAAACACACACACACACACGCACGCACACACGCACACAAACATTGCCTTTTATAAGTATAGATTATTGAATGGCTCAGTCATTTTAAAATGCATTTTTCGACAGATCGATAACTTCACAGATGGCAGAAGTTGTCTCGAAGCAAATACAAAATTCGAGGATTGTTCGTAACAAATGATCTTATCAGTACAGAGATAAGACTAGATACTGATGGCTGATTGTGCTGCCTTATCTATATGCAACTACATCAATTGAAATATTACGGTGCTCTTTATCACACAAGAAAAGGACCGAAAACAATCTTATAACAACGAACACCTCACGACGTGCCAATGATTCAGGGATGAGACCGGGGTCAAGAGGAGGCACAGTCCTGGCAACAAGCCTTTTGGGACAATTATAGAGTCAACCATTACTGAGTTGATATTTTTTTTTAAAGTAAAATATGATGAGGGGTTGCAAAAAAAAAAATGTTATTGCTACATATTTTAGCTGATCAATCATTTTAAATGAATTTCTAAGTGTCTTGAAGTTTTTCATCATTCAAAAATTAGATATTGCAGCATCAGACTCCAAAATAGACTTTAATTGACCCAACAGACTTATTTTGACCTTCTGCCGAGAAAACCAATTAATGAATCATTAATCTGACCATTTTTACTATAATTTTGAAATAATTCCATAATTTGTTTTGTGTAATGTATTTGCTACTGCTGCTGAAAAAAGACCGCTACCAATTGAATAATGTCAGTTACAGTTCAATTACAACGATATATACAAAAAAAAACTTTTTATAACGATGTCCATACAATACATTTGTATCGGTGAATCTGCATAGAATATAAGTTAATCTCTCCCTAATATAACGATATTCTGTGCAGAAATTAAATTTTCTAAGAATCCTAACGCCATTTTTCCTCTAACAATATTTATGGAGTGGGGATAAGAAAACTGATAATGACAAATATCCAAAAAATGCATAGGATGTTTCAGACGTATGAACAAAGCTCTGAGACTTCAAGTCTTAACTCCGCCTTGAAGAAAAAAGTGGTGTAAAATATTTGCACCAATTGAGGAATATTTCTAATATGGATGATGATCTTAAGTGGTTTCCTTTTGAAGTTACTGAAGAAGACATCAGAAGAAATTTTGAAAATGTAAAATGTGATGATGATAAGGATAGTTATCGCAATCTTTCTTGATATTCCTTTATCAACAATCAGGGGTGGCTCCAGTAACTGGGGCAGGACCCACCCAGACTGTGTCCCCTGTCATAAAATTCTTGGTTCCCCTTTCACACAATGGAGTATTCTAACCAATAGATAACCAAAGATCTTAAGAAAATTTGATTCCACTTTAAATCCATATAGCAAGTCAGCCCCTGTCGACACTAACGCCACTCCTGTTTTCAATCAATCTTACTCCTGTAATTTTTTGTGCTCACCCTACAAATGATGATCATTTTTCGCAATATGCAAACTCTATGTGTAAACCCGTATTAGTTGACTCTAATGGTTAAAATAATGAAGCAAACGAAAAATAGCCAGATTCTTTCTGATAAATACAAGTCATCGGGTATGTATCAGTTTATCTCGATTAACCGATTACCCACAGATTATCCGGACGACAAAAAAAAAAAAAAACCCTCCGTGGTTTGTGGTCCAGAAGAACAGGAATTTCAACAACCTGGAAAGGACGAGAGAACTGTAACTACCAAAATTAAGACAAGTGTGAAGCGATTAGTACAACGATGAATTCACTTGAGCAAGATTTGTTAACACCCGCAGAAAAATGATACTGAGAAAATCCAGTATAATTCGTCGAAAGTAAATGAAAAAAAAAAAACAAAACAGACCTCATCATTTCATCTCTTCTTCCATCTCCGTTTTTCTTTTAATTAAAATGAATTGAAAATTCAAATACATTAAAATTTCTTAATTCTTTGTAATAATTAAACCATTATGTCCTACCATAATAATTTTATATTTATCATCCAAAATTTTTCATCAAAAATTTGTATAAATTGGATTATCCAAGATAAGTGATATCTGTTTATCCTGGGATGGAAGCATTCTGGGACCATCCGGGAAGAATTGAGAGTCTTCCATTGTATAGCTGAATTTTCAAATTTTGTATGATTTAACAAACATCACTCCCAGGATTTTTTTAAATGTATATTCCTCGTGTATTGTAAAGCCCCACGTGCTTAAAACCAAATTTAAACTTTTTTTTTTATCTCGTAATCACGTCCCTCGATATACTACATCCCTCTCTATACAATATCTGTTTGTTCCCAAAGTGAGCTGGGCAAATGAGTATTAATGTATTTTACTTAAGTAAAATTTGTTGCCAACAATGTTATGAATATTCAAGAACAAGAAACAAGTGAAAAAACCATATGCATCACTCCATTGTCAACTACAACAATATATTAACAATACGTGTAAGTCGTGGAATAGTAATGATTATTCACATTTGCGAAAAGTTGTTGAATTCAGAACCACTTTCACTGTGCCAGTTTGTAATTCTCACGAACGTTCATTTGTTCCACTGAGATTGTTTGGTATTATCAACGGGTGTTGAGCCTGGCCTGAAGATATCTCAAGAGAACTGACATGGACAAAGTAGAGCTGTTTCATTTCTTATATACACACCACCAAGACACTATATTCCAGAAAATGTCGTTCGGGAAATTCTGTTATCATTCCAAAATATTTTATAGAATATATTCTCTTTCTCTCACTGAAAGATTTTAAACGATTTCAAGAATCGCAAATTACAAAATATTTTCTCCCAAATAAAAACTAGATCCATTTGAAACATTTTTTGGAAATTGCAATAACTTGAAGACATGAATTGTAATCCCTTCAATTATTTGTGCCCTCATAAATAAGCCACTGATATCAAATCGTAAAGTTTTTTCATAGTGTAAATTTAATTTTATAATGTAAATAACTGATGTTTTGATGTTGTGCGAAAATTGAGTTGTATCAAATCAAATCATGTAATGCAAGCTTGATGTCTATCTATTACCTATATATTTATACTGCCTTGAGATAAGATACCTTTCTTTCATAGGTACGATATATTCGGAAATATCGAATAACGTGTGTTATGAAGATATCTACAATATCTTGTTAGGCAATTAAGGGGTGAATGACACGTGAATTTATAGTCTTTATGACATAAGGTTATTTGATAGCAAGTAGGTAACAAAGATCCTCATAACGTGTGTGTCTTAAAGTTTTAACTTTGATCTCTGATTGTGTTACATTTGTTCAAATTCGTTGCTCTTTTCAATCTAATCCTTGCCGTTTTAGTTTTTTTTTTTTTACTATATACTAACATTTATCATTTAATTTGTTTAGCTTGTGGAAATGGCTCTTATGCCACTAAAATTAATGCCCAAACCAAACCAAAATATGTCCAAAAATAAATAATAAATTATATGTCCCATTACAAATGAAAATTTAGGAATTTTTTTATATAATGGTCCAATTGGATGTTCTTGATTGTTGTATGAAAATTGAGGTTTGAATCCATCGTGTTGGATATCATAGACTGTTTTATGAACATATTTATTTAAGCATCAGTTTCGATAAGAAGCCCCAAGATGCTGGTTCTTCTATATAGCTACGATATTCAAGATATTGTATTTGCACAGAAATACTGAACAACATTGGAGAAGATATCGGACACATGCAGGAAGTGGACTGGGTCTGAGAAAAATAATGGCTGCCAGGAGTCAGTGAGGCCCACACATATCTACATAAATCAAAAAATATTAATTCATATATTACTGACACATTCAACAAAAAAGCTGCCGATATTATGGTTAACAAGCTCTTCAATGGCACTCCGAGGTTATGCATCAAAAACCTGGCCACAAAAGGCTGTTCGGTAAGATGAGGCAATAATTCAAGTAATTTGAATTTGCGTCTATCTTCACAGTAAGGTACCCATTCCTCTCGTAAGGTCGCGTTATCTTTTGTGTACATTCTCACCGAATGTCCACGGGGTTAATCATCAACGCATCCGCTCTCATTCCTCTGCATCACTTCCACTCATGCCCTCAATCACAACTTTTTATTTCTTAAAATTACTGGTTTTAGTATTTATCTGAATTTTACTTATCATACTGAAAGTTCTTTCCTTTCCAACAATGGTTTTGGTGCCAAGTCCATCAAATCAATGGCAAAACACAGTAAGTGGGAGTTATGGGAAGTGAAAATATTCAGACCCATTTCTACCCGTTCTGAAGGAAGGACTCCCATGAGGTGAAGCAGGGAAATGGGATTAGATGCCCATAGTGTCCCCAGCCTCAAGTAGGAAGTTTCAATATTTTGTGTTTAATTTACAATTTTAAAGCCAGAAATGAAAAAAAGAGAATGAGGATTGAAGGAGGGAGAAAATAAATTTTTATACCCCTCCTTGGAAACCATATCATTCTATTCTGTATCACTGGGTCTGTCTATTTAATCTACTGAAATTTTCACCTCTGCAACATCCCCTCACATAGGAAAGTCGTGTCGTGAGGATCCACCTGCCAACTTGCATTCTATGGAATCTTCCCAAAATGAACCATTCTCTTTCATACTGTCACCTAATCATAAACTGAATTTATGTAGTCAAAACTGCCGTATTTCTGGTACAGAGATTGCTATTATTTCAGAGTACATTTGGTTTTTTTGAAAGTTTTCCACTGTTTCATAGTTGAAGCTTTGTACTTTATGTAGATAATTTCTAGTATAGTTTGGCAGTATACGCAACCACTGTGCCAGGAAATCAAAACAAAACCAAACCTCGGTATAGCATTTGAGATGGGAACTATTGTTATAAATTTCAGCATTTTCAAAATGTTAGATAATTACTCTAGTCAGATTAAAATTGATCAATCTCAACCCAAATGAGTTTGGAATACATGGTTTATCAGGGATTTGTCCCCACGACATCGCGCTGACTCCCACAGGTCGGAAGTTCGGTCCGTTTCGAAGCCGCATCCGCGGTTTTTCGCAAGCAACAATTTTGTTTAGTAACTTTAAAACGCTGAACTGCTAATTCAATAAAGTTCCGTATATAAAATAACAATTCATTTGGTTCAACGTTATCTGGAACACAAACATTGCACTGCAACAGTACCCAAAAAAAATTACAGAGGCAAACCGCCGCGATCTATAACACATTCTTAGGGGAGATACGACAAGCATAGGTGATACCGCAGACCGACGTAAACGAAAGAGACAGAAGAGTTCATTATGCGATATTAATGATATCAGATAGCAAATCTCCACCCCTGACCTTTGAACAGCATGGATAAATGATTTGACTTCAAAAATCGCGAAAATCGCAATTTGTGATAGTTGTTTCCTGGGTAGTTATTTTATTGACGTGCGTTATTCCTTTCGAAAGAGTTAGTGCCGAAACCCTTTAAAGATGTTCACCATCTCTTCATCAACCATTCAGTTTAGCCGACATGCCGGAAACGTCGGTTTAATCGACTGTTCGCCGCATTAGAGTTTACGACAAAACAGTCGTTCGCTTTCAAAACCAGAAATTTTATTATTAAAATCCCAGACCATTCTGTCAGCTTTGAGACAGAAGAGAATGAAAAGTTCTTTTCGTCATAATATTAGTCACCGAAATCGGCGTTCGTTCTCCTGAGACATCCGACGCACCGCGAAGGACGTTGGACAAACGGAAACGAACGCGCACTGCTTAAACCTTCCCCGGCAGACCCAAACCCATTGATAAGAAAGAGTTCTATATGCGGATTAGACGACTCATGTTATCCACAATCGTTTCTGCGGTTTACAGGAATTTTTTTGTCGAATTCTCGTGACGAGAACTGATTTCGAGTGATGTATCAACAAGACTAAATCTCTTCTGAAATAAACCATGATATGTTTATGGTAGGCCTAGTCTCGGAAACTATAGAATGGACAAAGCGTTTGGTAAATTTGACAGATTTTAGCTTGAACCGGTGTTTGCGGTATTCAATATTAAAGATTTTGGCGACAATTCGATTTTGCTTCTCGCCAACGTTTCGGCACTTGTAACTCGGCTTTAAATCCAGGTAGTTTAATGAAAATGGCGTCATCTTAAAGGATTTTAACTACTCTTTCAGAATATGTACTTTTTCGAATGTAGATATGCCAAAACTTTTTAAATTTGGATTGTTTCACGATTTTGAGCAAAATAATTGTATCCGCCATAACTTGCAAAAAGTTAGAGGTTTGACAGGGTTGCTATAATGTGTTATTATTCCCATGGGCTCTTCTATCACCCTCTTTCGTTTGGCAGAATAGGTCAAACCCACCCTGTATATTCATGTAATGATGAAAATTGTTTTGCTTTGTGATGATGAAAATATGAATGCAAAGGGCTCTTTTTCTTTTTCAGACGTAAACTGAACTGTTTTAAATGTGCCGCGAAGCAAAGCAAATCTGAGGATATACCTGATACTCCTATGGTAACTACTTTTTATTAATAGTAAATAATTTTAAGTAATAAGAGTAAATGGGATGTTCGTAGCTGTCGATAACAAAATCGGCAGGAAATTAATGTTTTAGTCCAGTCGAGTTGTTCTTTCACATTAAAAGAAGAATTCGACTGGATTCGATTATTAGTCGAATTGTTCTTTCACATTAAAAGAACAATTCGACTGGATTCGATTATTAGTCGAATTGTTCTTTCACATTTCATGAAAAGAAAGAGTTTCGAACCTCTAGTCCGAAACATCGTACCATAACAATGTTTTAGTATTTAGTTGCCAGAAGTGGCGGCTCGTGCATTAGAGCTGCGGAGCTGCAGTCCCCCTGAATTTAATTTAAAAGCTTGTATTTTCGTTTTTAATCTAATTGGCATACTTTTCAAATTTGTGAGTTCAATGATAAAAGCAAATGGAAAAAAGTAATAAAAAACGTAAAAGGAAGACGCAAAATCGATCAAAATTTAAGAGAGAGACAGACCAGAGCTGCAGAGAGTTTTGCCCCTCCTAAGGACCTAAATTCGCTCACTGAGGAACGCGGAGAGCTCACTCAAGCAACCCTTTCTTCCATTGAAATTATATGTCCACAGCTCTAGATAGGCGCAACTTCCTCATTTGGCTTTTTTCGTTTTTTCTCAGTAGTCCACTCATTAAGTAGTTTTTTAAATCAAATTCTGGTGGAGTTGTAATTTTTTGCTCCTTTATGTTTTTTGGGGTTTATGGGGCTGATTCCGAATCTGAGGTTTGCCACCAAAATTTTCTAATGGAATGTTAGTTATAGCCAAAAACCATGAACAATATTGAGCAATTTTCCAGTTTTTTTGCTCATAACTCGAAAATTATCAATTTTTAGTATATCATCTTTATGTACCAAAATATTCAGCATAAAATTTCTTACAACTTAGGTCTATACAACTTCTGCAGCACTGCTTGTTTCTGAGCTGACGAGCCGCAATTGGTTGTCAGTGTTATTTCAGTCTGCCTTGAATGCCTCTGTCGTTGGGTTTTGAGCGTAACGATTTTTAAAGCACACAATTTGCAGAAGAAATGTCAGGCTAAGGACCTTATCATGTTTATAAAAAACGATCATTTGAGATTTCTTAAAGCTTTATTTAGAAATAAAGTGAAAAATCTGATATTTAATTAATATGTGCACCTTGGAGAAACTGAATCGAAATTTTAATTAATTAAAAATGAAACATAATTTCGGCATTTTAAGACGATAACTTCCAAAAATTTCATCGCATAAAACTGATTCCTAAACCATCTTAAAATTCAGGAAACTATGATTCCAATAATACCGGTTTAGGTTTCGTGCAATTCTATTTTTTTCAAATAAAAGTTTAAAGGAAATTTTAAGTATTTATTTGCAACAAAACTTTTCGTTGTTGTAGTGATATTCAAATCGATTTCATTTTTTCATATTCCTGTCTTGTTTGGCGCAGCTTGGCCAATACTGGCTCTTGTGCCAAAAAATGACTCACTCATATTCCTGTCTATCTTTAAAACACTCGAAACCCTTTCGGTGAATGGGCCGACATGGTTTTAAAAGAAATCATTGTTAGTCAAATCATGTAATCCCATGCTTAATAATCATGTCATCGCATTTTTAAAGTTATTATAGGAAATTGACTTTTTCCTAGACTCCTGTTTATTTATTCTGCTAAAAGTTTGCTTATTTTACCTTGGAAGTAATTTTCTTAAAATTTTACTTCAAAAGTGGTAAGAAAAAGTTTCATAGTTTTACAATTTTCAACAAGATTTATCTTTCCCATAAAATATCTCCATGTCATTTTCTTGATTTACTTCTGTGGTTGGAGTAGATTGATTATTTATTCTACCTATAAAATCTTTAAAAGGTTTTAAAGTGTTTTAAGGGGACATACTACTCTTAAACCTCGAAAACATGCGGGGAAGCTGTTAAATTCGATACATTAGATCTCTGAAACAATGCCATTCACAAACTCACTTTTTATCTGGAAAAATATCTGTTCTTTCTCTTACAATACACACATTTTCAAACCTTTATATTGGAATGTGTTTGTTTGCAGAGAGTAATAAATATGGGTATTATTTTTGAAGAAAAATGAGAAGTCACCTTGCGCGCATGATTACGGATAAAATATTTATCTAAACACAATATTTTAGGTATCTAATTAATCCAAGCAGTCTGTGTAAGAAATTGAACCTCAATTTATTAACATTTAAATTTAATTTCTATTTTATATACCAATTTAAAATAAGATTGTTAAAAATTGCTTTAATTTCAACTTTCTAACCCCTCAAACTCGCTTCTTTGGAGAAAATATGTACAAAAATGTGGTTCAATTTGTAGAACATAGCACAATACATATTCATTAAAAATGTTATGTAAAAATATTCAATAGTTTTTGAGATATCGTGCGCGAAATACAAAACAAACACATTTTGAGATATAGCGCTTTAAAGATATGGCCATAGTCAATGTTTAAGTTAAATAGTTGATACATTTTCTTTCATAATTTCATTATTATGGGAATTTTCTAACGCGGATTGTTTTAAATTGTTCAGAAAAGACAGGGAAATAATATATATTTTTTCATAAAATCGAGAATTTTCGAGGTTTGACAGTCGTATGTCCCCTTAAAGGTCGACGGGAATACGAAAAAAAAAAATTGGTTTGAATATTACTGCAACAAAGAAAATCCTTTGAAATACTAATTAAATTATGAAGCAAATCCGGTGCACAAGTGGATGTTTAAACGCAACTAACACACTTTTCTAATCACAGGCGGCCCGGACAAATCGGGCCGTTGGCGCCAAAGCGGGAGTGTGAAGAAAAAATGTTTTAATAGACTTGAGAAATAAATTCATACTTTTTAAAAATTTTGTTGAATACATTATTTTAATTTTAATGAGACCACTATCTAATCTAAAATCAAACTGAAGTTTAAAAATTCTCAACGTAATGAAATTAAGTCTTATTTACAGCAAAACATGCCTATTTCTAGGAAAAAGTTTATTTGGCATTTAGAGTACAGACATATAGAGTTTTATAAAAATATACGTTGGTTGGAGGCATAGTGTTGCCTTGCCCGGATATGTAGGCTGCTTTGGGCCGCTTATGCTTGTATTAGTCGAATTTAGCGTCACTTTTGTTCTTACATTCAAATCAGCAATTTTATTTAGAGCTCGAATTTTGGGACAAAACATAACCTTTAAATTAGAGAAGATCATGAGCACATGAAACAACGGTATTTCACCATTAATCAGTGGCGGCTCGTCCATAAGAGCTGCGGAGCTGCAGTCCCCATTGAATTTAATTTAAAAGCTTGTATTTTCTTTTTTATTCTAATTGGCGTACTTTTACAGTTTGTGAGTTCAATGATCAACGAAAATGGCAAAAAGTAATAAAAAACGTAAAAGGAAACGGAAATTCAATCAAGAATTAAGACAGAGACATACCAGAGCTGCAGAGAATTTTGCCCATCCTAAGGACCTAAATTCGCTCACTGAGCAACGCGGAGAGCTCTCGCGGTATAAAAAAGCAACCCTTTCTCCCATTGAAATTAGATGTCCTTGAGCATCGTTTTCCACATCTCTCGATTGGCGCGACTTCCTCATCTGACTTTTTTTCACTTTTTCTCAGTAGTCCAGTCATTAAGCAGTTTGGTTAAATCAAATTCTGGTGGAGTTGTAATTTTTTGCTCCTTTATGTTTTTTGGGGTTTGCGGGGCTGATTACGAATCTGAGGTTTGCCACCAAAAATTTATTGCGATTTTAGGTATAGCCAAAAAACATGAAAAAGTTTTCCCAGCCTCTTTTTCATAACACAAAAATTATCAATTTTTAGTATATCATCATTATGTACCAAAAGTTCAGCGCACAAAAATTCCTACAATTTAGGTCTATACAACTTTGCAGCACTGCTTTTTTTACGAGCTGACGAGCCGCCACTGCGCGTTAACGGAGCCCCAGGCAAAAGGCACCAAATCCTAGCAATAGCTTTCTTAGTGATAAATGCTGGCGCTAAAATAAAATAAGAAAAGCATGAGCACACCCTATTAGCACAAGATATTTCATGATATCTCCTCGATGTTGCTACGATTTTCTCAGTGCCGCACAACATCGTAAAGATATCATATGAATATTGTAGAACATCTTGTGCCAATAGGGCAAGAAACATTTTTAATTTTTTGTTAATGGAACCCCAGAGAAAAGCCGTCAAATACGAGATTCATAGCGCCAAATCTTAGCGATAGGATAGCTTTCTTAGTGATTAATGCTGGTGCCAAAATTGAATAAGGTTAACATTTTAGTTTGCTGATCATTGGAAAGGGGCGACAAAATCAGACATATAGAAAAAAAATTAATAACTAAGAAGAGCATTGTCTAATTCAATCATTTTATACATAAAAATAACTATTGTGATTATTTCATATTTTTCGCTTTTTGTCGGTAACCTATCTGCAGAGATCGAGGAAGTCAAACGACAAATTGCTTTATTAAATAAATGTTTTATCTGGAATATATATGTTTCATTTTGAAGTTTATTTGGTTGAAATCTATAAGTTGGTACACACTCTTAAAATGGCGCCAAGTCGCCAAAGCTAATACAGGTAATACCTGCATACAGCTTTGGCGACTTGGCTCCAATGATATGCAGCGGTCAACGTCTTGCTTTGGCGAGTTGGCAGCGTTTTAAGAGTGTGTACCAGCTTCTAGATTTAAACCGTTTATTTAACTCGCAAAGAAAGGGCGGCATGTTGTAAGTTCTCACCGGGTGGTAATAGTTGCAGCTACGACACTGGTTTCGTTAATGGAAAAGTACCGAAACAACATCCGCAAGGACCAATCCAAAGATATTTCGACCATATTTTTCCAAAAGATACCTAAGATTCGCAGTGAACTGCTTCAGGATTTCCCAGTTTATGCTCCTGCCATTTCCAACTCCCATGAACAGCCTCGTGCCATTTGGAACACTCTTTCGTCCATTTTCCTTAAATAGTTAAGGTGTGTCGAGAAATAAAACCATAAACAACGTCGCATGGCAGCGCAAAACAACTACGAAATGCCAGATGTTTGAAGCCGTGCATCTGTCAGGTGGCTGCGATGTTATCTGACTCAATTTTTCTGCTTTTATTTTTGTGTCATCAGTAAATTTTCAAATACACTGGATTTCTGAAAGAAATAAAAAATAGAAACAGTGTTCTAGAAACACATTTTTATTACTATACTTAAAATGGAAAATTTCGTTTTCATCTTATATATTAAAATCCGAAGGTAACCAAACGTATGTATCTATGTCCAGCTATCTTCTCACGAACCGCTGAATGGAGAAGCGCGAGGAAAGTACCAAAAGATGGGGAATAGTTCAAGGAATCCGTTTTGATCATTTAAATTCCGAAATTTTAATTAATAAAAAATATTAATTATATATATTTCACATCAATTGAATAACTGATTATGGCTATTTGTCATTATATCTGAAAAAATGGCTATTTCAGCTTGTTACGCATTCTATTCGAACTCAGATCAGCTGTTTTCGGCTTCCCGCCGTCATGCGACTGTGACGACACGTGCATATGGTCCATTGCATGTTACATGACACAGCCAGTCGCTTGACTCTATTAGGGACGTTCAAGAAGACAACGAACAGAACAGGAAGAAAGCTACTGAAAGAACGTGGGTTAAATGACTATCACAATTTGAAATTTAAAATTGTTAGGAGAGCCAAGAATATCAAATTATGCATAAGAAGTTCGATTGAAATTATATTTCCGGCGAACAGCCGAAATTATATTTCCGGCTAGTATAAAACATTTCTGTTTTTGTTCCAGGAGCAGGATTTTGGTGAGGAAAATATGAGTTGTATCTCTTCGGAATATTATGATTGTGATGACAAATTAAGTTATGCTTCCTCCGACTATTATACTTGTGAAGAGGATATCACTTCTTACAAGGATTTTGAAGTAAGATTTTATACATATAAAAGAAGTATAATTTCGTATCTATACTTGAATAATACATATTAAACTACCGAATAACTAAAACTGGTCACAAATCGTTGATAAAACCAATTCTGTCGATTTACCTCTTATACTGGGCAAGGCGCCACATGTGAACCATTTTGCTTTTCTGCGGTCAACTGGATTTTATCCACACATTTAAGCAGTTCTCCTTTTTGTATTCTCTTATGATTGACTTTTTATATACATTAAGTTCATACTTTTATCATGACGGATCTCTACATAGTTTGGCTCAGCATGATCAAATCTTTGGCTCCTGCGCCACAAAACCAAACTCAAACTCACAAATCGTTGAACTTCTCCGCCAAATGGGACCTTTCAAACTCTTCTCCTCTGATTCCAATAGTTCTCCCGATACGACTTCCGGAAAAATATCTAGCTGCTATGTTGGTCATTAAACCCCAGAAATTTTGTTTTCATCCGAAAGCCAAGGCAGACTAAAAATCAAATTTCAACAAGAATCCACTGATAAAAATATTGAAAAAAGGCGTATATTACCAAAAAGATAACAATGGTTCGAAACTGTAAGAAGTTCGAGAAAAAACATAAGAAAGGCCCGATCGGATCTGCTCCGTAGATTTTTCGAGAAAATGTCGGGATAAAATAATAAAGCAAGTATTTCGTATTAATGTGTAATTTAATTATCAGTCTCTTTAATACATTCACAAGATACCACAGACACTTGATACATGCAATAAAACTGCGATTTACCTTTTCTGTAAACATTATACCACTCTGTGTAAATATTGCATTATATTGATTATTAATTAAATTACATATTGATACGAAATACATGTTTAATGATTTTATCCCGACGTTTTCACGAAAAATCTACGGCGTGGACCCGAATTGCGCTTTTCTTATGTTTTATTTAGAGTAGCTTTTGATGGTGCCATCTGTTGACAGTATATAGGACTACGTTTCGCGTATGCGCAGTAAAACATTATTGACTACAAATGTTCACATTTCCCATAATATTCAAATTTTTGAATTCAAATTTTAATACAATGTTTCTTTTCGTATTGTGGTGTATTCTGTAAGTTTCGTAGAATTCGAAAGAAAATTCTGCATGTTATAATAAAAAAACATGCGGAGTTTGAAATTTTCACTTTAATACTGATTTTTACTTATATTCTGATAAATTTTTATTGTTTCACTTTGGGTCCTAGTAATACTCCTCAAACCTTTAAAATGACACCAGAATCTACGTCCTAGCTAAACGCGTTTCCACGCTACACTTATAACCTTATATAAAGCTAATTCATGATAATCACGCACATGCGCCTCCACTGGCACGATGACGTCACAGGCAAAACAAAAACTATGCTACAAACTCTTACAGATATGATCGATCCGTTGTGGGGCCAACCATTCTTTTCGCATTATTAGTCTCGTAGTTATTGGCGATTCAAATCTGACGGTATTTTGTCACACAAGAAAGTTCGACCGACTATCACTGTAACGAGCGGAAAGACTTTTCACGTAAAAAAACCCGTGTTATTGTGGTGTTGTTTGGGTAGACAATGTTTAGCGGACGTTTTACTTCTTATCAAACTACAAGCTTTCGCACCTAACTTTGGCGGTTTGTGTTTCAAGGGAATGTCGAGTAAGTTTGATGAAGATAACGATAAAACTAAAGAAACGTCTATATTTAACTAATTAAGAAAAATTCAGAAAAGTGTTTAGTAAAAAATCACATAGAAAAAAGCAATTTAGAGATTAGTACAAAATGGTTTGAAAACGGATGCATTTCCGAGGTAATCCTATTAAATATGGCTGGTTTTATAGGCCCTGTTGCAATAATAATATCTTGGGCCTACAATAATCTTTTAAAAAATTGAATTCAAATGATTCAAATAAGTTACAAAAGCTTCAAAAGTCGTGGCAGCCCTTGGAAGCCAATATTATGTAATCGATCGTTAGTTTAAATTCTTTTCGCCTGTGTTATCGATGGCCGACTTGTTGCCTTGAAGGCTGATGCATTCGATGGTTACAAGCCCCCTCTCCCCTCTCTAATGTATTCCATACGAGTCCTTGGGACCCAAAACGAGACTTGGAGAACTGAATAATAACTATCAAGTAAGAAGATGGTAGAAGCAAGAACCGTGAAAGAATATGCAACTCCCTTCCATGTATATTACAAAAAAGAAATGTTTAAATACACTTAAGGTTTGGAAATTTGTATATATAGGGGCGTAGCGACCGGGGTGAAAGGGAATATAGATGCCCTGGGAGCCAATGTTAGGGGCGCCATGGAGTTAAAACATTATTGCGTTTTTGCCTTTTATAAAGCAAAATATAATGAGGGGGCATAAAAATAATATATTACCCCTAGTGGCGTTTGCGCGTGTTAGGACACTGATGACGACTGGGATCACTTATCCACTACGCCACTGATGGTAACAAAATGTTAATGCATTTTTGTCATTTTTTAAAGTCAAATACGACGAGGGGACAAAAAGATGTCATGTCCCAGATGCTGTTTGCACAAGCACAGTCACTGATTGTGAAGAGGAACGAAAAAATCATACGACCCGGGCTCATATTACTCTCTCTCTGCCACTGAGCATATATGCGTGTTATGAAGAGGAACGAAAAAATCATGTTATGACACGGGATCATATTACTCTCGCTCTGCCAATGAGTATATATGCGTGTTATGAAGGGGAACGAAAAAATCATATTATGACCCGGGCTCATATTACTCTCGCTCTGCCAATGAGTATATATGCGTGTCATGAAGGGGAACAAAAAAATCATATGACACGGGCTCATATTACTCTCGCTATGCCACTGAGCATATATGCGTGTTATGAAGAGGAACGAAAAAATCATATTATGACCCAGGCTCATATTACTCTCGCTATGCCACTGAGTATATAAGCGTGTTATCTATAACAATACATATTTTAATGCTTACAGATTAACTGACTAATTAAATTAGCAAATTAAGTACTAGTTAGTCCATTAATTTAGTTCATTTTGACCTCAAAAGAGTGACACCGCTTGGTAGTGAATGTGAGGAAATATTGATTACGAGATTCCATAATAGTCACCATAATAAATTATAAATTAAAGAATAGAAAGTAGAAAATAATTAAAATGATCAAAAAATTTCTACTTTTTGTAACACTTATAAAAATTTTTTTAAAAGCTGATTTTATTGAAATTATTCTCATTTTCTTTTCGTCTTTTTTTAGTTTTTTGATCC
>BGPR01020229.1:0-17528 GCA_013235015.1 Araneus ventricosus
ACTAAAAAATTTCATCTCAATGATTTATTTTAAATGAGTTAATATTTGGCATAGAAATGCTCTCAAAATTGTTACAAAAAGAAGAAACAAGAGATTATTGGAAGGTTGGATTGAGCATATCGCGTTATCGTTAGTTAATATATAGAATAAAAAAGATTTTTGATATATAAGTAAAATACTAAAATATTTAAGTTCATTAAATGAAAGCTCTAGTGCCAATTTAACTAAGGCATTGCAACATCTGATTCTCGCCTGATATGCAAAAACTAAATCATATTCAATAAAAATACATAAAAATATTCGGAAAAATTCTAATAACACTCAATGGTCTTTTTCTTCGACAAAAAATTATAATGGAAGGTTTTTAACGTAATAATCAACGACTCATAAGCAATTTTCAAACTGACAGAAATTCCGTGATCATCTAAAATAAGTACCAAAAGAAAAAAAATGAAGAAAAGATTATTCCAATCTTAAAAAGAAAAATTTCTTAAGCCATTTCAATGAAAGTAGTCCCAGTAAATGGAAAAAAAAAGATTCCAAACATTTAATTTAGGTTCCAAAAATTTGGATACATTTCCAATGATAAATTCCAATGTGCAATAAGGCGGCAGAAAAAAAATGGCGAATGGAACTTGTAAGCGGGCTAAGAAACCATAAAAACGGAACTAGTTGTAAGGAAACATGAAGGTCATAAAAAGAAATCGAAAATCCAAAGCAGATAAAGAGGGGGGATATTAACCCATTTCACTTCTTGCCTTACATAAGCAAATATCCACCAAAATAGTGTTACACGGATTCTTCGCTGCTTTTTTTTTGTTCCTGATTTGCTTATTTTCCCGTTACTTTATTCGCAGCTTTATTTCGCGCCACACGGCTTCGAAAGTTTTTTCTAAAGACAAATGTGTTTTCTTTGGCTCCATTTGCATGTGTTTACAGCGTAAGAGAAGCAGGAAAAAGTTGGACAGAGGTTAAAGGAGAAAAAGAAGGTAGAAAAAATGGAAAGGAAGAAAAGAGTCAAAACATTTATAGCTCTGTCCCGCCATTTTCTGTTCTTTTGCCGTGACATACAAGCTTCATCAAATAAATGGGCTGCTTTTCGAACTGGACGTTGTTGCGGAAGACGCTGTATTCTGGAAAAGGATTTTCAATATTTTTGAATAAATATTAACTTCGCAGTTGCATGCATGAAATATTTACACTATATTTGCACAAATGCTGGAAATGTTATATATACGGGCGATCATCATTAGGCTTAACGTTGGGTTCCATAGAAATAATCACTCGATGACTTTAACTAACTATTATATTATGCAGAATTAAGATTACATTTTTAAGAAGCATTATTTACAATTAAAGATATGTAAAATTGAAGCAGTTCGTCATTAAATAGGCTTTGGATGACCCATCGATATTTTTTGTCCTTGCGATAAAACGCCAACATCGTTAATACGTCTGGTACCGCGGTCCATGTTTTCTGTTCTGGGAAGCTTGATGCTATGACGTCACTGACGATGGCAGCGCCATCTACAGGTACTCGGCTAGCGGCCCACATATACCTATAACTCTTTCGAACAAGCAAATTTCAATATATTTGCTGCAATAAAGCACTTTATGATACCTTTGAAAACATTCTGCTTAACCTTTCTTTTGTTGGAGATAAAAGTGCTATACTTATTGGTTTTATACTACTACTTATCGGCTAGTGCATATGCTGACTATTAAGTCACTCGGATTTAACCCTCCTTGACGCGCTAATCTGTTTGTTCTCTAATTACCCCATAGACAGTCTTTGTAATATTCCATCACGCTATGCCTGATGGGTAGTTTTATTGCTAATGAGGGAATACAGGAACTGGTAATTTCAAAGACGGGTTTAAGTTAACGCAGGTCTTATCTTCCCATGTCTTAAAAAAGAAAGGCTGTTTCCCCGCCAAAACTCCCTTTTAAGAAGATATCTAGGATTTTATTTAGCCGTAATATAAAGGACAAATTATTTAATGATAAAAATTCAAAGAAATCAAATGCAATCTGCTCAAAATTCCACTCATTATATGCGCCCAGTACGTAAGCATGCGTTAGAAGAGGACTTTTAAAGCTGAAATAAATCCCCCCCCTTCTTTTTTTGCTGAAAAACTTATTTTTGCAATCCCAACTGAATGTGGATGATACCCTTATATGAAAATATTGGTGTTGGCATTGTTTGTAGCAGTTTAGTTTCATATACGTTTGGTTGAATTGGAAAGATCAGCTATACGGTTCCACAACTATGCGAACTATTACTTTTTATCAATACCAAGTGGATCAGTTTTTAATATTCGTTCACTCTAAAATTTTTACTTCGAGTTATTAAAGTTCAATAAGTTTTGTTTAATTTTTTTATTCTGCAGTTTTACTTGAAGTTTTAAGTTCTAAGATGTCTAAGTGTCTTTTTACCTATATATATATATATAAATGCTAGCCTAGTTATGGCAGACGGAGATACAATATCATCACAGAAGTTTAAAATGAAAATAAATAAATAAATAATAATAATAATCACTTATATTAATTAAAAATGGTAGTTTTGGCGTTGAAATCGAATAATTATTCGAAAAAGTATTCTGTATAAGAAAAAAGCCGTAGCAGTACTCATTAAAAATACTCTCAAACCAAATTTATATATTTCCAAAATTAATTTTTTACGTTCATGTAATGAAAGAGTAAACAGTTCCTTTTGCAAAATCCATTCATACATGAACAACTCGAATTTGAACAAAAATCGGAAACTGCTCTTCTTATTTTTAAAAAAAATTGTGGACTCGATTTCTTACGCTTCATCGCCAAATTTAATCTAATATTCTGGAAGCGCCATAGACCCTGGCATAGGGGAAAAGCTTTCGTTTGTTTTGGCGCACGATTTGTTTCCATGGTAACAACCGTAATGGTGTATGACGTCACCAGTCAAACAGAACTCTGGGTTCGCTTGACTAATGTCATTCAATAATTTAACTGAGAAAGAGTCCGTATCAGCCCTGCTCTAATATTTTCCATGTCCTGCTTCCCACCCCCCCCCCCCCCCCCGAACATATTTTTCTTTTTCCTTCACGAATTTTTTGTCCTTTTTTGAACTCGGATGGGATGAAATTTTTTGTCCAAACTGTATTTTTATCTCGGACGAGCGAAACTTTTTCAGTTCTTAACATTTTGAAAGAATTTTTTTTCCTCCTAAAAGAACGGCATTGTCGTCGGTTGGCCTTTGATTCTTGAGATAACTTTCTTTGCATAAGAATGTTTTTAATAAAGAGAAATAAAAAAGATCGCAAAAAATCTTTCGGTTCGTTTGATAGTCGTTTTTCCGATTGATATGAATTATTGCCAAGATGATCAGTCAGTCTAGAAATGTAACTTTTCATAGCATAAAACAATTTTTTACAAACTGGTGTTAAGTTCGTAGTAAGCCTTCTGTAGAAATCGGCGAAAAAATTTTGACTTTAAATTTTAATTGTGCATTTTCATAGGATTTTTGGAATTTAAATCAAGGCATTTATACTTTCTGAATACAAAATGCCCCTTTTGATATAAAATATTTTATTTATTTTTTCTGTTCCCAATCTATATATATAAAACGCTTATGGACGAAAAATCGGGCCGAATTTGATAATCGCCGTTTGGCAACAGCTCGCAAGTGTGGAGAATTGTTTACGTTTGAATCAGCGGAACTCTTCAACTGGTTTGAAGTCTTAAAGAAAGATTTTTTTTTTGAGTTACATCGTTTGAATTAAATAAGTTTGAATCGTACAGTATGGATTAGACAAATGAATGAATGTGTGCTTGATACTGAATGTCCTTTTCAGCTAAACGTTTCTGAAAAATTGGTTTATTCATCTCTCGACAGCTGAAATGTTCCAAGTTCCATCTATCCAGAGAAAAAATAGTGTATCTTCCTTCACTTAATAATAATTGGAGGGAGTGTGTTTATACATGTACGGAGGCAACATTTCGTTTAAAAAAGTGCGTGTTTAAGATTTTGCTGAAAGGAACGATGCTTGAAAATTTTAAAAAAAGGCTATCTAATCAATTTTAAAATGCTAAGGGTAAAGAATTATTATGTGTTTTAATTTTGAATAGTTAATATGGACATGTTTCAAGCCACTATTTTCTTTAAACTGTCCTTTTTCAGCTAAAAGGTTGCAAGATGGGTTACATCATTCTACGACAAGAGAGGACCTAGTTATATTTAAAACTTAAAAAGCAAATATAGAAAACTCTAGTTAAATATAAATCTATCTTCTGATATTTTTGCTAGAAATATTTAGAACAACAAACTTTAAAAATTTACTATGGTAAAAAAATGATCTGGCGAAAAGAGATGGATTATTTTTATATGTCTCCATATAGAACTCCCACCTGAGGCACTACGAGTTTGTGGATGAGAAACCGCCTTTTAAGTAAGCGGGTTCTCGCTCTCGAGTTGTGGGCTCATTATTGGAGGTGTGGCTGTTAGAGCACATCTCCGAAGACAGTCCGTAAAAGGGGGAGGGGGCCGCCGTATGAGGCGCTCGTAATGGGGGCTATATTGTGGTCGACTTCAGTCCTGATTTTCTGTCGTGGCGGCCGGTCTTTCACTGTTACCCGGATGCTAATGCAGGGCGGGGTGCTCCTTTGTGATTATCTCCATGTAGAATAAAATTTTGGTTAAAATATTACATTCTGTGAAGAAACTTAGGATTTAGGATTTCACTAATATTTGGCGTATAAAATCTTCTTGAGTAGCAAAAACCATCGAATGTCATCAAAATTGAAATCAGAATATTTTATTACATTAACTTTATTATGCTATTTAAGGTGCTAAACTAAGGTGGTTTTTCTCAATTTAACACTTAAATGCCAGGTTTTTAAAAAATTGATTTAGAAATGTTTTTTTCACTTTCATTTCTTGAATAAAACGTGGGAAAAATACTAAAAAAATCTTATTTTGTTTTAAGTATGTTTTATGGCTAAAATCCGTTTGTTACCAATCGACGACACCGGGCTTTAGTCGAGAAAAAATTTCCTCGATAAAATTCCATAATATTAACACACATGAATTTTAAGAGCTAATAATACGGATAAAGAATTTATTTCAACATTGTAGAATAACATATGGTATTATTCTCAAGCTTACAAACAAAGCAAAAAAAAGATGAAGCCGCAAGTGAAAAACTTTATTTTTTAATTAATTAAATTAATTAATTAATTAACTTAATTTATTTTTTGTTTTATCAGCATTCAGACAGATATGTTGTAAAATGATTCAATAGCATTTTCAGTATGTAACCTGTTGGTAACGACGGGCATTAGAGTTTAAGTCTTACTCTCAAGATTTTGGAAGACAAACTTGGTAATGTTGCTTAAAGGCAACACTGGGCATTTAAGGGTTATATTCATCCATGTGAGATATAAAACATAAACAGAAGCAAACTCTAGAAAATAAATGAGAAAAGTTAAGGAAAATAAATAAGATAAGAATTAGATATAAAAATAAACAAGAAAAGAAATAGAAATAAATAATATATAAAATAAATAGATATACAAATATATTAGGTATATTTTATATATTTTGTATATATCCTATTGGCAAAGACGTGCATTAGAGCTTAAGTCTTACTCTCAAGATTTTAGAAGACAAACTTGGTAATGTTGCTTGAAGGCAACACTGGGCATTTAAGGGTTATATTCATCCATGTGAGATATAAAACATAAACAGAAGCAAACTCTAGAAAATAAATGAGATAAGTTAGGGAAAATAAATAAGATAAGAAATAGAAATAAATAATATATAAAATAAATAGATATAAAAATATATAAGATATATTTTATATGTGTATATTATATAAATATATACGATATATTTATATATCAAAAGATATATAAGATATATTTTATATATATAATATATTTTATATGTGTATGTTATATAAATATATGATATATTTATATATCACAAAATGTATAGATATAAAAATAAATAAGATAAGAAATAGAAATAAATAATATATAAAATAAATAGATATAAAAACATGTAAGATATATTTTATATCAAAAATATATAGATATAAAAATAAATAAGATAAGAAATAGAAATAAATAATATATAAAATAAACAGATATAAAAATATATAAGATATATTTTATATGTGTATATTATATAAGATATATTTATATATCAAAAAATATATAAAAATAAATAAGATAAGAAAGAGAAATAAATAAGATATAAAATAAAATATCTAGAAAATAAATAAGATAAAAAATAAGAAAACAAACTCTAGAAAAAAAAAGAAACTCTAGAATCTATGGAAGTATTGTCGAATCTTCTTCGACATTGGGTCGGATTATAACGCATTTATATAATACCTTTTCTTATTCTTTTGTTTGCACACTTTTGTTTAACATATTTGTGTTTGTGACGATGGAATTTTGTAACCGAATTTCCTCTCACATACTGATGTGATAGAGTTTTGAAACTTTCTAAACCTGTGTATTCTCGGTGACAATATACTATTTTAATACTTTCAGAACTTAATTCCCCGATTTATCGATTCATTAAGATATTGATTCCATACCACTGGCATCATATGATATTGAATTCGAGAAAAAATGGGTTTCAGTTTCCTTATATTTATAATAATAAACTATAAATTAAAGACTGAAAAGTAGAAAATAATTTTTAAAAATCTACTTTTTAGTACATTCATAAAAGTGTGGTTTTAAAATATGTTTTGATCACACGCCTTATTTTTCAATACCTTCGCGCTTTCTCCAATTATTTGTACCTTACACGGTTGAGAAGCAATGACATTAGGAGTATGTGTATCATCAAGTGTTAGAAATACAAGGTGGTCATAAATTATTGGACCCATTTCAAAAATTAATAAAACTAATAATGTTACAACCACAGGTTTTTTAAAATGAGAGCGCATTTTAAAAAGTCTTTTTTTCAGATAGGTAACGCGCCGTTACGGCGGTGTAGGTGGTCGTAAATTATTGGACATCTCCCATTTTTACTTTCTCGTATACGAAGTATACAAAGGGAAAGTACTGTAATCGTCAAAAAAATTCGAACTCGAGATTTTGACGAATCTCTACGTTTTAGACCTCCCTGAGTCCGAAAAACACAATTTTGGAATTATGTCTATTTGTGAACACGATAACTCAAAAACTATTAGAGATACGAGGAAGAAATTTAGTATGTGGTTTTTTCACATAACTTTTAGGTTTCTATCAAATTTTGGACAAAATCCGTTTACGGGAAGTCTGTCTGTCTGTCCGTGTTCATGTGAACACTATAACTCAAAAATTTGAATGGCTAGATGGATAAAATTTGGTGCACATTTTTATCATCATGAATGTAGGTCCGTATTAAATTTTGGACCAAACCCGTTAAAGGGTTGATTGTCTGTCGGTCTGTATAATCGCATATTTTTAATCGCAAGAACTTCTTAACAAAATTACTTAGATAAATGAAATTTTGTATGTGGCCTTCTAACCTTAATGGTAGATTTGTGTCTAATTTTTGTGTCAATCGGTTAGAAAAAAGGCGTTCAAATTGCACAATTATTTTTTCTAATCCGATTCTCCATGAGCATGCGTAGTGGCAGCAATCTCTGTGCACGCGGAAGCAATTGAGCGAATTACGTCACTTTGTCCTTGAGCTGGCAAAAGTTGAACATAGCAGTGTGTGACAGATGCGTTTTAATCGGTACCTATCTCTTTGAATTTGATTTTTTACCTAAATAATTTACAATCACTTAATCTAAAATGTAAAACCTTCTGATAGTCATTGGATTCTGGGTTACAGTGGGTTCGAATTTTTTATTCACGCGGGGGAAGGGCAAACAGCACCTTTTTGGGGAAGTATACGAGAAAGTTTAGGGGAGACCACTCCCGCTGGTTGAGAGCCATTATCTACAAAACTATTAAAGTTAGAAGAAAACTAAAACCATGTGTTTGTAGGGAATGTTACGCTCTTTAATTTGATAAATCAATTATAATTCGAAAACTGAGTAGTTTTCGAGATATTCAAGAAAAACTAAAAAAAGAAACCAGAAAACGAGCATCGGCTTCTGCCGATCGGTAGACATTTCGGATGGAAATCTCTCGCTGTAGCAAATTTAGAACGCCATAACGATACGACACCTATCTGAAAAAAACTTTATTTGATCTCTCAGTTAAAAGAAAAAACGCAATTGTAACTTTATTAGTTTTCTTTTATTAATTTTCGAAATGGTTCCAATAATTCATGACCACCCTGTACTACCCTAAATTCTTCAAAAAGCATCATTTTTAATTATGAGGCTCCAACCATCAACGCCTTAGATGAACATTTGCGCCGTGACTCAACAACAGCTGAGCGTTAATTAGACGCTGCAATTTCGAAAATGGTTGCTGCATTACGTACGCCGCTATATTTTGTCTCAGTAGAAGAGAGAGAGAAAAAAAAATCAACAGAAGAGTAAACATGGCAGGGAAAAAGAAAAGGGGAAAAAGGAGAAGTTTTATCTCTGTTTCTTCCTCACGCTTCCTTTGACAGGAAAAAATCCCTCAATCGGGCTGCGAAGGGGAAAAAATTGGCTTGCGTGCCGCAAATTTCCTGATCAACCTTTTATATAATGCATAACGTGATATCCATTTATATGACGCCAGGTGAGATATGTACACAATGGCGGCACGCGAGTCGGTCCTTTTATTGTTACTCATTGTTATGAGAGCTATTATTTGGAGAGGCTCGCCTCCCCCCACTGATAACGCCGCTGCGATAATTCTGAATTAAGCCGCGCTCGCCACATGTCACTGCTGCAATTGCTCGATTGGAAACGCAACACCGCGAACCGTTCGTTCCATCGGCAGAGTTCGCGATTGCGAACGCGGTTTGAAAATCAATGTCCACTCTCACTGTGGTCCAATACATTATTTCTAAACCGTTATTTATAGGCATATGTTTCCAGTTGGAAAAATGCTTTAATTGACGTAAAGAAATATATTGTACAGGGTGATTCAAAATGAATGGGACAAAAAGAATGTGTATCTGTGACTACTGTTATGGATTTATTTTGCAAATACAAATTTTTCCATGAAAATACACTATCCAAGTTTCCAGAGATGTTCAATGTGGGACCGTCCTGTTCCACGGGATATTCTATCGCCATTTCCAATTCCTGCCACAATCGTGATAGAATACCCCGTGCTTTCCCCCCTGCATAAGCAGCCTGTCACCCACCTTATGACGATGAGTTGGTTCTTTACCAAATTTGGCCCAAAAATGTCTCATAACAACGATAAGCGAAGAAGTTTTTGCATATTCCAACACACAATAAGCTTTCTCTTGCGTGGAGGTCGGCATTTTGAATAAGGGTGCCTGTTTGAGAATTTTCGCTGCTGACAGATAAAACTTTTATACTGGTACTTTTATGCTATATTTGCATTTGCTAAATAAATCCATTATATAAATTGCACGCTGCTCGTCTTTTTGCCCCATTCATTTTGAAACACCCTGTATATCGTTTGAGTTAACCTGACTGCTTATCCCGCTATTACCACGGGCCATATATATGTAACAAAACTTTTTAAAAAAGATTGTACTTGGAGAGTTCTAGAACGCAAGAATTCATCAAAACCTTGAAATCGAATTTTAGACGACTTCACTACGTTCGTTGTGAATAATTAGTATATGAAAAGCATTTGCTGAAATGAGACTAATAACCATTACTAAATCCATCAGGTTTGTGGCTCAAAGCTGTGCCAAGACCGCAAAAATCTACAACTACATGTTCTACGACAATCTTCTACGCCAAAACTTTCCAATGGGAAATAAATCGCTTTTCGGCAGATAAAAAAAATACAGCATGAATAATAAAAAAGAGGCAAAAATTGCGTCCATCGACAGAACATGTGCAAGACCAAATTCATTTTTTATTGATTGCAGCTTCTTGTTGTATGATTGGACAGCCATTGATTGGGCTAAGTGTCGCAGGTAACCATGACAACTATTGAAAGTGTACATTATCTCGTATGATACGTTCTGTCAGGAAAACGTTGCCTGAGTCATTCGACCATTTTAAAGTACAGACCAAAGCTCTTTAATCCTGCTATTGCTGAAAGACTCTTTTTTAACTTCGCTGAAGTGACTTTTATGTCGATTACAGATCGACGTGGTGTATTGAAATATGGATGACTCACAGAAAAGCCAAAGGAAATTTATGACCTATGCATTTATTTTGCCCTCAACTGAGAATTTCTCGCTTTTCGTTTTCGTAATTTTTATACGAATGGCTTGACTGAAGTTTAAAGTGATTTATTTAAAATTATATCCATAAATATAAACAATTCATGCTAGATAGAACAAATTCTGTGCATTCATTTGCCAGTTTGTATGATAAAAATTATCTTGTTTATTAATTTGACATTTAATTTCTTTTCAAACATTGATTAGAAGTATTTTTTTAAAAATTAACTACATTATTATACTCATTTATTGCTGGATAAATGAAGGTTCATATTTGTTTAGATGAACGACTACAATATCACATCATTTTTTTAAAAAAAATTTACCGGTTTTACCTGTGTTTCAGAGTTAGATAATCTCAGCCCTTAAAGATTTTAAAGAAAATTCAAAATATGAATAAACAGCGTTTCTTAAATTTCTTGTGTTCTATTCTAATGTTTATCATCATTCAGGCTCTTTTCAGCAATATGTCTCAAGTTACTTCATCGTTAATTCAAGGTTAATATATTGCTACTTATGTAGAGTAGCAATATTTTAACCTTGAAAAGTAGCAATATGAAAAAGAAAAATATATATTAGGGAAAAATCATAATTTTTTAAAATTTGTTTCTTGCTTTGAAATTAACAGATGACTGTAGCAACTTGGTAGAAGAATTCAAGAGATATAAATGGTTCTCATCTTATTTCATCGAAAACTTCCAATTTATGAATACTTAAGTGAGTGGTGGATCAAACATTCTCAAATCGGTCTTCTTGTAGAAGTATACAGAGCAGACGCGCCAGACCCACGTATCAGTACTGAGCCAGCGACTTTCCAGACTGAAATCCAGACTTCCAACGAGCCGTTGCTGATCACAAAACTTTTCTGGCAAGCCATGGAGTTCAATTTATCTCGAAGGAAATGTAAGGGAGAAAAGTTTTGTGATCAGCAACGGCTCGTTGGAAGTCTGGATTGAATCTTCTTGATTCTGGCGCACATTGAATATATTGCCTTTGGTCGAACTCTTACTCAAATATGGAAGTTCAGACAACTCTATACAGGATCAGGTGTCAGTCGCCCTATTTGATCATGGTTAAAAATATTCGTTGGGGTAATAAATGAATCAATTTTAATTCCTTGTCATAATAAATAGTGTTTGGAGTCGTTGATTAACTGTGTGTTGATTACATGTGATCAAAAACTAAGTACAACACACTTTCCTCAGAATTCCACTTTACTTCGAAGGTATTGTTGGCTTCTTGTGTAGTTAACTATTTAATTTAGTCATCCATTAGGCATTTTTTAAAAGACAAAGAAAGCATTTATTAGATGTGGAAACGTTCATCGTAACCTACTGTTCAACGTACAAGCCGTAACTTACGTTCTACAGTACTTCTTTCTTTTTAAATTAAAAGCGAGATAACATTTAACTGTTGCCATTCCCATGTAGACATTCTCTCTATTAACAATAAATAAATTACAATCATGCCTTTGTCAGCCATAAATAAAATATGTTTACAGTATTCAAACAGATCATTTTTGTAGTATAAAGAACCCACTTAATATAGACAAATTAGGATTTAGACCCAATCAAAAACTGAGAACAATACACTTTCCTCAGAATCCTCCTCTACTTCGTATTCAAACAAGCAAATAAAGGTGTTTTTTTTGTAAAAACATGATATAAAGTCCCAAATTAATATAGAACAATTAGGATTTAGACCCAATCAAAAACTGAGAACAATACACTTTCCTCAGAATCCCTCTCTACTTCGTATTCAAACAAGCAAATAAAGGATTTTTTTTGTAAAAACATGATATAAACTCCCAAATTAATATAGAACAATTAGGATTTAGACCCAATCAAAAACTGAGAACAATACACTTTCCTCAGAATCCCCCTCTACTTCGTATTCAAACAAGCAAATAAAGGTTTTTTTTGTAAAAACATGATATAAAGATCCCTCTTAATATAGAACAATTAGGATTTAGACCCAATCAAAAACTGAGTACAATACACTTTCCTCAGAATCCCACTTTACTTAGTACGCAAACAAGCAAATATAGTTTTTGTTGTAAAAACATGAATATAAATTCCCCATTTAACATAGAACCATTAGCACAACATTAAAAAACTAAGAAATTACAAAATTTATCAACATTTTTTCAACGCCAGCGTCACAAGAAACTAACTCTCTTCTAGTTATTAAAGCAAAACGAAAAACCAGCCAACTCCGCCAAATTTGTCCATCCATCAAGCGAGGAACACTCTTCTCTGACCTAATCTTTGAAAAGTGCTATTACTAAAAAAAGTGCGATTTGAGATAAATGGATTTTTTCGCGCCCTCGCCAGATCTGTATTTGAAACCTGCCCGAGATTTGGTGCCAGTTTCGAGACGGAATGATTTATTGTTCTTCGCCAAAGCACTCGTTCAGAACCGCTGCAAACGATACTTGTCCCAACATTGGGAAAAAGTTGCTGGTTTTAATTCTTTTTCTAGTTTTCGTTGATATTTCACTGATTTATCATCGGATTTCTGAGCTAAATGGGACCCGCAATTTGACATGTTTCAACACTTTCAGACCCGGAGAAAAGGTGTTGTAATGACACGCATTTGTCATATAAATTTAAAAGGAACATTGAAAATAAATGCCGAATCCCATTTATTTTATCAAAAGGTGTTGTGGATTTATTCCGTTTTAAGTGGTGTTGGAGAATGTAAGAAATATTACATGCTATTTATTTCCGGATGCTGGAAATAAAGAATTGCAAAAATTGTTTACAGGAAAGTTTTGAACGTGAACAGAAATTAAGAACGTTTCTAAGGAATACAAGTACCAGGATAATAGGTGATGCTACAAATCCTTTGAATCTTAAAATCTACCAAAAAATAAAGTAAATAAATCGATTTCTTGTATTTATTCCAGAGGGTACTTTATAAGATACTTGTCCCAACATTGGGAAAAAGTTGATGGTTTTAATTCTTTTTCTAGTTTTCGTTGATATTTCACTGATTTATCATCGGATTTCTGAGCTAAATGGGACCCGCAATTTGACATGTTTCAACACTTTCAGACCTGGAGAAAAGGTGTTGTAATGACACGCATTTGTCATATAAATTTAAAAGGATCATTGAGAATAAATGCCGAATCCCATTTATTCTATCAAAAAGTGTTGTGGATTTATTCAGTTTTAAGTGGTGTTGGAGAATGTAAGAAATATTACATGCTATTTATTTCTGGATTCGGGAAATAAAAAATTGCAAAAATTGTTTACAGGAAAGTTTTGAACGTAAACAGAAATTAAGAATGTTTCTAAGGAATACAAGTACCGGAATAATAAAAAATACTAAACATTTTTTGAATCTTAAAAATCTACCAAAAAATAAAGCAAATAAATCGATTTCTTGTATTTATTCCAAAGGGTCTCAATAAATACAAAACAGCATAAAAAAATTCTGAGTGTAGCAAAGGGGATGCATTTTTTTAAAAAATACATAGAAAGTAAACTGATATTCTGTATAATTTTGGTTAAATTCCTTAATGGTGTTAAGGACATATTTCAAGAATAAAATAACAAATTTAGTTAATTGTCAATGGATAAGATACGACTTACCTAAGAAGCATAAATCACATGTTTTCAAATTAATGAATTATGAACTCACCTGGAAGAAAAATAACACCATAATTAAAATCTTGATAATAATACAAAATTGGCAATTTAATATAAAATTAAAATTCTGGTAACATTGGATATTGTAAGATTATCACTACAATCAGCTTTAATATTAATTATCGTGTTGAATTGACAATTTATATCAGACATCAATTCAACATCAATTTCAATAAATATTTGAAAGATTATGAGAAATCGATAATTGCATTGATTTTATAAGGAGATCTACCTGCATGACTATTTAACCGTATTTTTAAAAAGTTAATTTCATTAGCCGTAAAAGGTATGTAATAAAGAGAAATTAAATTAATACCTACGACGTTATAAAACCAAAGACAGCACGAATTTTAAAATGCATTAAAATTTAGACATCCCGACAATATTTAGCTAAGCCGGATAATTTTTTAAAGAAATGATACCAAATACATATTTAGAGGATAAATTTTGTGATACACAGCTATATGCAAAATATATTGCCTGAAAAATAGACTAGGCATAATAGCTAAGAATTTCGTGTAAGAGTGATGTTCTCCTAATAATAAATATGAAGGCAGCATTTTTTAAATATCCAATCACGCAATTTATGCTTATTCAGTTGAAAGCTTTTTTTAAATTTCCGAATATAATGAACGTGAGAATTGCTTCATTGAATAATATCTTAAATTAACTATGAAACGTTTCTCAAAAAAATCAGTCAGCATCTGCAATCGGTAAATGAGAAATAGTTAGAAAAATATAACCAAATTTTTAATGTACCTAATTGCAACTTTAGTATTTATTAAGTAACTTTAGTAAGTTTATTGCAATGGATACTCCTTGATATTTAATATACCTTTACTCAATTGTGGCAAAATTCCTAGAAATTATGAAACGAGGTCAAAACGATTATTTTGAATCGTCTTAAGCTAAAAACAGAAAATAAAGCTAAATTAAACATTTTAAATTGCAAAGAAAGTTGATTTTCATCTTTCATTAAATTTTAAGCTATCAATTACATAATTTTTGTTTGTTCTCAAGAATGTTTAGTGAATTTTGTAGTGTTAGAGAGACATTTCGTGTTGAAGAGAAAACTGTCTTGGTAACATCTTACTTAATGATATTCTCGATTTTAATAAATTCTTTTGAAAATTAATAAGTATAAATATTTATTTCCAAATTTTGAAAATTTATTGAATTTTACAGCCATTATTTGAAAAAACCGGTAAAATTTAAATTTTACTTTTACCGTTCCATTGAGCAAAACATATTAAATTCACATATATATTACACAGTAATGATGCAGTTTAATACTAAAGACTTCCTCATAACTCGAATGTTTGATAATGTAACAAAGATATTATCCCTACTTTTATACAACGCTATTCCTCTTAAAATAATTTAAATTTTTAAAAAATGACGATTCATCAGATTTTAAAAAAAATCTGCTATTTAATCCAGTATTATATCTTTTGTGAACCAACACAATACACAATGCTTTTATCTTTAAAACATTAACCTATTTCATACAATACAAAAGTCATTTATATTGTTTGCACTAAGCGACAAAACTTCTGAAACAATATGATTTTCTATAAAGCGAATTCATAGGACACAAAGAAGTATTCTGCACATAATAACAACGAATTTATCATTGATTTTTAGCCTAATTTGGCTTAAAAGCCTTGTGACTTAAGCATAAATTCAATGGAAATCACTATCTTGTTTCAAGCTAAATATGACTATTTTCTTAATATTATTTAAAATAAATTTTAAAAGGTTATTCAGATCAGCAGAGCTATAAAACTTTATAAATAAAAGTGAAAATTCATAAATAATTTGTAAACCATAGAAATCCAAACTACTGAATAGATTTTCTTCAAATTTTTCTAATTAATTCTTTGAAACATAAGAAAGGTTACAGTGACTGTCTCGTAACCTTCAATTCAATTTATTAGATAGTTATTTTTAATGATTAAAATCTATGCTCCCATTTATGAAAAAGATAAAAATAATCTTTGTATTCCCATTTCTATTGAACGAAAATATTGTAGATATTTAATCTTTGTATTGTCCTTTCTATTGAATGAAAATATTTTAGACATTTTAAATAAATTTATTTATTTGTCTCCGAGTTTCTACTCGCAAATTTTTATTCATCCTTTTAAAATTATTAATAACTTTCGAGGAAAAAATTAGCTTTCGGGAGTTTGAAAATCGTTTGGTACAGTCTGCAATATTTCGACATTCTATGAGAGTTAAAAATCGTCTGCTGCAGCTGATATTATCGTTTTATAAAAAAGAGTTAGAGAGAGATACAAGCAATTGGAATACACGATCAGACAGAAATAAAGACGAAACAGAAATAGGATTTTATGTAGTATAATATTTTGTATAAAAGCAGTTTTACATTATACATATTATTTATTTATATTCTTAAAAAATAATAGAAACGATTTTCATTCCGAGCAACGTAAAGTACATCAGCTAGTAGAGTTGTAATTGCGAAGGCATTCAATTCTTCCTCAATGGGCAAACTCCAATGCAACGAAATCGTATCTTCGATGAAAAAAATATATTACATAACTCGAACATCCTCCACTGAAAAGACTGATCTCCCCCAATCGGTTACGTATTTCCCATTCTGCTCTGAGGGATTTGCCTGCCACTTGAGAGAGCACCAGACGGCCAAGTGTTTGCCCATGCAACAGGTGGTCCTAGAAGTTGGGCAGACGAGAGCTTTTGTGGAAAACTCCCCCCTCCCCTTCTTTCGCTGCATCCGGAGTCCTACTTTTTCTGGCAGCTGTCGTTTGATCACGTATTGAAGACAGCACAGAGGAGAAACAGGAAATGATTGGAGTTTTTAAGAGAGAAGGAGTATGGATTCGAGTTCCCATCCTTGTTTTGCCGCAGGGGTGGTTGCTAAAGCCTGCGCTTCGATTGGTTTAAAAAGTATTCTCTTCGAGGGAAAGAAGAGAACATTCCAGAATGAGTTTTCTGGGAGCATTCTGGATTTTTTTTTATATATTTTTGTTCTGTTTTCATTGTTTTGGCCGCAGATATTGGAAAGATGTTGATACGTATTTGCGTAGATGTTCGAATCTGTGGTATTCGTCCTCCCATTTCGATTACAAATGAAATGACAAATCGAGAATTGGAGGAATCTTAAAAATAAAAGAATAAAAAAAGAAACCTCAATTCGTAGAGGATTACTGCTGGAAATCAAACTGAGAAATAATGGAGACTGATAAAATTAAATATCGACTGTAAGAATAGGAAATTTAATGTGCTTTAGAATGGAAAATAAAATGCAAGCATCCGTTCTTGCGACTGAGTACAGAAAGGGATAAAAAATGTAGAAACATGTGAAGCTGTAATGAATAAAATTTTTGAGTTTAACGCAAACAAATACATGCTCCCAGATGAAGCTAAATGTATAAAATGGTATCCGAGTAAGCGAATGATTTACTTTGAAAATTAAATTCCTGCATTCTGGAAAAAAATATTTTTTTTATTAAGAAAGTTGCTTGTTAAGTATTTCAAATACTTATTTTATATTATAAATGGATAGACAGACGAGAATGATCCAGAATGAGTTTCCTGCAATCATTCTATATTTTTTAAAGTTTTGGCTATGGATAATAAAAAAA
>BGPR01020229.1:17628-28132 GCA_013235015.1 Araneus ventricosus
GCTGTAATGAATAAAATTTTTGAGTTTAACGCAAACAAATACATGCTTTGAGATGAAGCTAAATGTATAAAATGGTATCCGAGTAAGCGAATGATTTACTTTGAAAATTAAATTCCTGCATTCTGGAAAATAATAATTTTTTTTATTAAGAAAGTTGCTTGTTAAGTATTTCAAATACTTATTTTATATTATAAATGGATAGACAGACGAGAATGATCCAGAATGAGTTTCCTGCAATCATTCTATATTTTTTAAAGTTTTGGCTATGGATAATAAAAAAAAACTATAGATACATATTTGGGTACATGCTCGTATTGGTGATCCTTACACTACTATTTCAGTTACATGGATTAGTAACCAGTTCAATCTATGATCTATTAATGAATAATAACAAGAAGAATAACAACGGGTTCAATCCATGATCGGTTAATGAACAATATGGTTTGCGAATAAATCTTACCACGAAAACTGTAACGAGAAATTGTCCATGTGTTATAAACACATTCTCCGACAACGAACACTCACAGAACAACACAAGAAGAAGCGCCGCTGTGTGTATTATTCATAAATTTCATTTTTTTGGCATCTCTTAACACCATCGCGGAGAGGAAAACAGACAAAAATGGGATATCAGTGTGTCGCCAAAGCAGCATAGAACTCGCCAGAGCAGCAACGAACTCGCCAGAGCAGCAACGAACTCGCAAAAGAAGCAACGGACTCACCAGGCAAACAGATGAATATACAAATCAAACTCGAGAGTGAGACAGGGGAAATTTCTAAAAAACTGCGAATATATTTTAGAATGCGACTCTGAAAACTGCGTGCATGATCTTCTCTTGCGCTATATAGTTCATTTGTATTATCTGAGTTTTTGTAAGCGTTTTTCTTGAAATGTTTTTCTAACTGATAATACTATACGGCTTAAAAATAGTGGAGATGCAAGAACCGTTCTCGAATAGAAGTCATCCAAGATATAAGTATTGTTATCTATGTAAATAAAAGCGAAATTCATTAATAGTTTGTAAGCTATAGAAATTCAAACTTCTGAATAGATTTTCTTCAAATATTTCTCACAAACACTATAAAGCATTAGCAAGGTTTCGGGACAATTATTTAAGCAGTTAATTTTTTATTAATTAAAAATTATGTTTCTATGCATATATAAGATTGTTTTATCTTCAGAGATGCCATTTCAATTGAATGGAAATATTACAGATATTTTAAATAATTTTATTTATTTGCCGCCAGCTGCCACTCGCAATATTTAATTAAATTTTATATTATTCCTGAAAAATGAATCATAACGTATGGAGAAAATTAGCTTTCGACGGTTTTTGAAAATCGTTTGGAGCAACTGATATACTTATTTAAATTTTTTAAAAAGCTGCAGACGATAAGTTAATTTTGTGTGTTATGGACGAGTTTTCTGGTTTGTTTACATGCCTGTAATACTTATTTCCGGTGTAATGCTAAGTCAAAGGATCTTCAAAGTGGAAGCCCAACATACAAGCAGATAAAATCAAGGTTTTTAATGTAAGTAAACAAACCAGAAAACTCGTCCATAGATGTTTTATAAGAAAATATTTTTACATTAGAAATATTAGGCACTAAAGTATCTTCACTTGCGCCGGATATATTAGTTAATTATTACATTTAAATGTAGCAAATAATTGCAAAATGTTTTTATTTTTTCGTTCTAGAATTCCCTAAAGAACCTATGATAAATCTATGATCGATATACCAATCATCCACTATATATGTTTCAAAGATAAATCTAGGATTTCTTACATTTATGAAAAATTAATGTAAATAAAACCTCCAATAGCAGTTGTACCAATATGATTCAATTTTTATACATCACACGACAATTAAAATTTGTCACTATCTCTTTTTTTCCTTCAAATACACTTCTGAACTAGCATATTCATTAAAAGTTAAGAATAAAAAAGCGTTGAAATTATATTCAAGCATGACACATGCCATTATCGAAAAAATACACCTGAGCACTCATTACGGTTTTAAAAATAGCGAACCTTCTAAAAATTCCATTCTTCTTTGAAGAATGTTCCTTTAATTTTTGGAAGTCATTACGATATCTCATTTTTGATGATAGAGGGAGTTTGTTCTGGATAATCACTGGCAAAAACCATATTCGAAATTTATCTTAAGAACCTGCCATTTTTTTATATGGGAGCAATTCAAGCACATCGTTTTCTTTAAGAATTCATTATCAAAGGAATTTCAGTCTTTCAAGAAAGATGGTGCTGATATATTCCGTCGGTTTTGTAAATATGACGCTATGTCATTTTTTAAAATAAACAAAAATTCGAACATGCTTTTAAATAAATTATCTTAGGTAATGATATTTTTCCTTTAAATTACACATATAAACTCTATAACCACATAATAAAATGCTTTAATGAAAGAAAGTGTGCTATGCGTATTCTTAAATAATGATTTGTTCAATCATTGAAAAACAAATGAACGCGTGAAGTGTTTATTCGGAAATGTGATGCAAGTAAAAACCATAATCTTTATCTTCAGAACAGCACGTTTAAAACAAAAGAACCTTTATATCTATATCACCATTTTTAAATTTTCAACTTTTATATTTGCTTCCATGATTTTCGTTCTATTATTAGAATTGTTAATAACTAAATAAATCCTTCGCCTTCTAATTAAAAAAATATTTCTTTTTAAATCTACCGGATTGTTTATTTTCATGGAAACAAATTGTACCTGCAGAAATATTTAGTAGATTTACATTGTTTTCACAACCTCATTTGTGAGCTTCAGTATGTTTAAAACTTTCTTTTGTTTGAACTATCTTGATTGAAATATTCTGCTCTAAAACTGAAAATAAGTAATTTCGTTATTATGAAAGAAACTCGTTCTAATAAATTCAGCAAATATAACGAAAGATAGAAAAATAATTTTGACTAGTATATTAGATTTCTGTTAGAATATAAGGAGTTGTCTTCCTATTCGTTATTTTAATCGATTGTTCCTTAAAATAGAAACGTGCAGACAAACTCCTGATAAAATTCCATTATGTAATATTGCTATAATTAGTTCATGTACTACAGATATGAAGAATGAGATCATACATGAGCAACATCACACAATAGTTATCGAATTTTTCTTAATTTATTATTAATCTTGCATTTTTTCGTATTTTTTAAATCTAGCACTGTTGTATATATTTTACTGTAGATGCTATATAAAGATATATTTTGTGCTTTGAAATTTACAAAATATTATACAATAACAAATAAAAAGGAAAAGAACCATTCGCAGGTTTTTGTTATTTTATTTGCTGACATGTTCTGGCTCGTTAAAAATTATGGCTCGATCGTTTTCATATTCACTATTAAAAAGAATCAAAGTAGTGCTCGAACTATCACAAATTCTTCTTCGTCATGAACATCGCATAAAAAATAAGATTTTTCTAAAGATTATGGCAACAGAGTCAACGAGACAATATTCTAAATTCTGTGATTGGCCCAAATGACGACTCATGCAAACGAAGAAGAGTTTTTAACAAACGGAAATTCCATCGTAGACAAAAAAGCAGCAATAATCACACGAGGAAAAAAAAGCAGCTGCCTTGTCATTCAAACATCTTTTTATTGAACTGTTTTTTGCTCAGAGTTTATTTCATAAGACGTTCGAATTTATTTGTATATTTTTTACTCTCCAACTCCTGTTATTGTTGTTTCTCTTTTTAAAGCGTTCGGTCCAGACCGAATTGAGCAATAGCGCGGATAGGGTCGAGCAACTGTCAAAAGAAAACCACTTGTACTAATTTGGGAACAACTAGAAAAGTTTTATTTCAGTTTGAACTGTCACTAACATTGCTTTGTTGATATCTTGATTCAGTACAAAAAAAGTATTGTTAAGGGATTGTTCTTCTTTTTCTGCATTGCAAAATGCTTCGTGGATTAATGAAAGGCAGATTCTATGCTTTTGCTTCACGGTTAAAGGTGACAAACAGCTTAAATTCTTTCGTCTTTCTTCATGCCAAGAATGATTATTTAGAGTATTCTTGAAAAAATTATTTTGAAAAGTAAAATAAAACTTAAACAGTAAAGCTAGGTATCATGGTTGCATTGAATTTCTGTTAAATTAAAAAAAAATTCCAAGCTAAGTTTTTGAAAAAGCTGGTTTTCATTGTCAGTCTGGGTTGTTATCGTACATATTAGTTCTTCTAGTGCTTTTAGATATTAATCTGTCATTTAAAGTAAATAAAAATGAAAGAATTAAGTTGGTTGTCATGGCAACATTCAGTTTCTATATAAAGTTTTGAAAATCAAACCCAAGTGCTAAAATACTATTTTATTTTTTAAGCTCAATGTCAATTTAAGATGTTATTCTACATATTAGCATGTTCGAAAACTTTTTGCGTGTAATTATTTGATTAATAATAAAGCCAGTTTCTGCTTTTTTTATTAGAAGAGCATCTAAATCTGCATTAAGCTGTATGACATAAATACAAAATTTATCAAAAACTAAAATCTTCAAAACTGATAAGGAGAAAAAATATTTGTGAGCGGTTTTCCTGAACATTCATTGTGTAGGGAACTAATGCTGACAAGTGAATTAGAATTTGCATATTAATTAAAATTCATAAATCATTTATTCATAATATTTTTGTATTTAATTAGGTTTCTGAAAATATAATTAATTGATAGTCAGTTCTATCGATGAACAAATTAAATCCCATTAAGGGTAAAATTAAGAATTATCCGCTTTCACATTGTCATATACGATTGTTCTTAAGATAAAAACCATGTATTCCACCTCACAGTAAACGCATCTTCAATATTGACAGTGAAATCCAATTTCATAAATTGACGTTTATGGCAATAACTATTATCACCTTTTTTTATTTAAAAACTGGCGAAACAAATTTATATCTATAACTGCAATGCGTCAACCGACACTACCTGATCATAATAATATATAAATTTAAATGCAAACCGCATCTGTTTCTGATATAAATATATTATAAATTTTTATCATAGCATTCAAATTTTAAACAAACATAATAAAAACAATTTTAATCAAATTATTACAATCTGAAGAAACAATACGAAAATGGCAATAATAGTAAAAAAGTACTTATTGTTAGTAATAAAATATTATTTTCACAGTTTTTTATTTCAAATTCCATTTCGAAATAAAGAAATGTATATCGGAATCTTAAAGAAAATAATTTAATTTAACAGCGTTATAAACCCCTTCTGAAAATTTTTTAAAATAAGTAATTGTGAAAAATAGATTTAATAGGAAATATTTTTTAAAGTTTTCTTTTAGCAGAGTACAAAAAAGCAGAATTCTTCATTTTAATTAATGTATACTTTTTGGTCTTTTATTTGTAGTTCAGTACTATAAATGTTACTGAATCTTCAAATTATTTTTTTCTTAAGTTATCTGTAGCGACCATTCACGCGGAATCATATTTAATTAAATTTATTAATTAAATGATAATTAAGTTCTGATTAAATTAAAATAATGTATTGTCATAAAGAACATACAAGTGCACAAAATTTCAAAACTCTAGCCGGCAGAAAGTGTGTGAAAATATGATTAAAAACTCCACCTTTCTAGTCATAAAACGAGTTAAATAAAAGTGTATATATAATCCAAAAGAATAATAGTAATGAAATTTCTGATTTTTTATACATCTGATGTTTTCCTATAGTTAAGGAGCAAACATTCAAACCATGCTTTCTCCTTCAGATACAATTTTTCAGGAAACAGTAAACAAGCTCTGCAGGTAATACTTTTTGATTGAAACCTCAATTTTCTAAGTAGGTTTATAATGGGATAAAACTTGTTTCAGTTGAAAATAATAGTATACAGTTGTACTATTTAATGTTGAGTTCAAAGAAAAATCACTAACTCATTTTTTTCTTTTTTTGGAGAAAACACGGTTTGAATGTTTGCTCTTCAGTTATTGAAACGGATTACAGATATATTAATTTATATTTTTTAAATTCAATGATGGTTAAGTTAAAATAAATATGGTTGTGCCCCTCAATAGCTCAGTTGATCATAAATCACTAAATACCACAGGAAATGTTATTTGAATAACTCCATTCAAATATACTGTAGTCACTAACTTATTTTCTCATTGTGAGAGCCGAGTTTGTTACTCTACACTCAGCGGCTTCTCGTTGAACACTGAATTACACTTTTTTTTACGGATGACGCTTCTGGCGTCAACAATTGTATTAATGGCAGTTTCTTATAAAAAGTATTACACGTGATTAAAACACAATTACGCCATCTTACAGTGGTTATTTCATCATATTTGAATTCTACTCTAAAAAGTTTGGAAGCAAAATATTCTTCAGTGCTGATATTTGGAAGGTCTATAAATATTCTGTTCAGCAACGGATTCCGAGACTACCACTTTCGGACCATTTTATACCGGAAAGGGGTGTCAGGCAATGAGTCATATGAGCGCATTTCCGGAGTTCTTTGTTAGATCACGCTCAGTAAAATATAAACATCACCCTTCCATTCTTCAGTTCCCCCCTATTTTGATGAAAATAACTCCGCCCGGCGCATGCGCAAAAGCGCGGAATCCGTTGCTGAACAATATCAGCAATATCTCAGTGCCAATACATTTCAAAACTCTATTAAAAACCTATCCGCTGTTTCAAGCATCCCACTTTAAATTTTATTTTGATTTAATGCTCCTTTTCGAAAATTGACACCGAAGTAATTCACTCCTATCACTAGGACTGCGCCGTGTTTATACACATATAGGTGTATGTTCGCACCACGGATTAAAATTATAAGATCAGTAGTGTGACAACAAGTTTACGACGTGATTGCCAACACGCCAACCGTTCCCCCGTCGCCAATAAAAAATCGCCAATCTCCGCTGCCCAAGTGGGGATCGAGGTAATGTCTTAGAATTAACGACAAAGGGTTCTCGCTAACCTTAAAAAAATAAAGATTATTAGGCGCAATAAAAGTGGGGCGAGTGCGGGTGTAAAAAGAGGAATAACTCCCTGGAAGTACATGCGTAAAATGGAGCTGAAGCAGTTAATTTTTAGTGCACTTTTTCTCGTCTTCCATAAATAAACTGGAGTGCTTACCGGTCAGGAAAATGATACTGCAAAACTCATTAAAAGGAAATGATACAATTATAAATACTTGATATGTCTTTTGGTTGTTGTTTTCTGCAATTTTCTTTTCCATGGAAATAACCCACCAAATGAGAGACTGGCGGTGGGGAAAGTTTAGTTAAAAAGGAAGAGACAAATAACAGTTCACTTTTTTCCGGAATCACCTGCTTTGGAATACTTAAAGTATATTAGCAGTTTTATTTCAAAATAAAACACTTAACAGTCTACTTTTTCAGAAACCACCTGCTCTTTGGAATATTATTATATTACTAGAAAATCACCCGTCATGGTGTGACGGGTGCAAATTGCTTCTTCATTCAAGAGATTTCCTGTAAAATTTGACGTGTTTAAATATATATAAATGCAAGAGAAATGTTTAACGTTGATTGAAAACAAATAAAATAAACATGTGTTTTATGACAGCAAATATTTCATTTACATATTTCTTTATTCAAAAACCTTCTTGGTAAACAACATTCCGTGTGAAGTATTTTTCGTTATTTAACAATTTTATTATAATTCAATAACCATGAAATTCCAGTTTGTCAAACGTAAGACAAAAGTTAAAATTTCAAAGGCATTCTTTTTCGAAATTCTAATCAAAACAAAGCACTTCTCTGCCTGTCAAACGTTGCCAAAAAATATTATCAAATTATATCATCACGATTGCAATAAATAATCAGATGCATCGTGGCGTCCAAACTATATAACGCGCATGATATACCACTGACGTAATTTACTATTTTCTATTAAAAAACGGAAATTAATTTGAAATATATGATTAATATAATTTAAAATTTCTTGGGAACTATTAATCATAGCGAGATAAATTGCATATCAATGGATAGAAACTTTTATTTCACTATTTAAGAACTATTAAATTTGAAATTAGAACAAGTACTCTTTTAAATTTAAATTATTGAAATTTAGGTTTTCTAACAATGAAATAATGTTGTTTAACGTATCGCAGTGCTATGTCTCGAGTTTTATTGTTGGTAACGTCAGAGCGTTACCGAGAGACAGATCTGGGTTATTATATTAGCAATTTAAATAGTATTTATTCCAAAGCCAAAGCCAAGCCAAGTAAGTCCACTAGCAGTGTTGTTTCAAAAAAGAAACTGAAATATTTCTGACAAAAAATAAACAGCTAATTCATGTCATCATGTTTCCTTTGTTATACTTAGATGTATATATTAGAGGAAAAGTCGAATCCTTACAATTTTCGTGAAATAAGGTTCAGCAAATTCTTTTTGTTGTAACAAATCAAAGTAATGAAATCCACAAATTATTTAAAAATTAGCTGTGCTGAATTCTATAAATAAAATAAAAATGCACATTCAATAATTAATATTCAATTTGTCTTCATTTATGCATGTGCTTGAATGTAATTTTATGTATCATGATATGACAATTACATGCCATGAGCGAAATAGGAAATAAATGGAATATAAAAATTATAAAAATCTTTAAGAAGGTGATAGTGATATACAAATCAACAGAAATTTTGTAATATCCCAATATAGGTATTACACTTTGTCTTAATCTATCATTATAATACAACAAAATATTCAATAGCTTCTGAAATTTACATACAATCTATTATATAAATAAATTTCTTTAAACAGCAATTTAAAGCTTCTTATATTTTTAACTTCTTAAAACTGAGAAAAGCGCCTAGACGTCAAATATCTAGAAAATAATTGAATGCGAATTTGAATTACTTGAAAAAAGTAATCTTAACTTTTGTGATTCTGTAATCTATAAAATAATTTATGATAGCGAAAATAGTAGGTATGCTTCGAATAACAAGGAAAACGTATGCTTTTATTAGAAAAATTAATTTTTATTAATTACTGATTTTATAAAGTTTTTTACAGACCTAATTATCTATGGGAGATTAATCTGTAAATATAAGTTATGCTAATAAGTAACACTATCTAAAAATTCACACAATCTTAAAAAATTAAATTTTGCCTTCGAATAAAGTACGTTTTAAAGTAGACAAAAAAAGAAATTATCACAAGCATACCGAATTGAAACAAAAATTATTTCTATTTTAGATTTCTTTTGATTTATTTAATATTTCAGCCGCACAACAGCCTTTTTTGAACTGAATAATAGGATATTAATAGGTTATCAGAAAAATATGTCTTTCCATAAAGACAGATAATTTTTTTCCAAAGAAACTAACGGTATTGAAAAATCAACCACAAATGAAATTCTGAAAGTCATAGAGATTTGAATCATAATGCGCATTAATAGAAATCATCGTATCATTCATTCATCGGAATATATTAACCTGTGCTTAAAAATATAAACATTTCTTTCTTCAAGATTTTCCAGAATTGCTTGTTATTTTGCCTGAAAATGCGCAATTCACCAAAAATTAAGGCAATGAATGAAACCATTAGTTGAGGTCATAGTTTAATTCTACAACAACTTATTTTATTCAATAACCACTTGTAAATCTTTTTGAATGCGCATTATTTGAGTCTTCAACCATAAATTCCTAAGGATATCTGAATATTACTGATGATAATCATATCAAAACATGGAAAACGCAAACAATTATTGAAAAAGCTTAAAGGGGAAAGGTTAAACTTTGTTAAACTCCTGGCACATTTCTCCAGTTTAGTTCAAGTATGGCTCAATTCACTTCAAGTGCTATTCGTTCTTTTTAATTCAATTAAAAAATCTAAAGTAACGATAAAATAAAGATATAAAAAATAAACATTTTTGACCAAAAACAGATAAAAAAGTACTTATTCCCCCAACGACGTATTTGTTAAATTTAACCACCATTCAAACTACCTGTATTTTCACAGAAACTAAATTTCACGTTTATGGAAAAAAAGTGGACTGGGGGAAAAAAATACCTCGGTTTCGAGTGATCCCTGCACTAACCTTCTCTTTTATTCATTCCCCTCAAATTGGATATCGCTCGTTCGGTTGCCTAGCAACGCAGGTCTATTGAAGTAGGTTGTTAGGATTTTCAACCCGTGCTTCAAAATCATGTTCGAGTACTTGTTCAATTAATCCGGGAAAGGACCACTTTAGAAAGACGCGGGGTCTTCCTGTGCGTTCGTATGCATCATTAAAACTTCGATTCCCTCTTCCAATTTAATAAGCTACGAATTCCAAATGCTAACTTGTTGAAGAGCATCTCCAAATACAGGCGCGCATATCAGATGTCGGTGGAGGACCCTCTCTGAAACGCGACCAGTGCGTTGTATTCAGCGATGTATTATGTGTTTGAGACGCATAACTCTGTAAACACATGTTTATAATTGCTTTTTCTTGATTTTCTTTTCGGTGAATTCTGATTGAATGGTAAAACTGTCGCAAAATATGTAGGGTTTTAA
>BGPR01020230.1:0-21281 GCA_013235015.1 Araneus ventricosus
CTGTTGTAGCCTTTGCGTTTCAGTTACGTATTGCTCTACAATCAAAGAGAAAAAAATAATCATTATATACCAATATGAATGTGTTTTATTCTAAATGACCTAAATATTTCTTTATCTATATAATCTCTTAGAAAACTATTGGCATTCCATAATCCATTGCAAAAGAATAGAAATTTTTTATGTCTTAATGTTCTATTATCAATGTCTGTTGCAAATTATTATTTCTAATTACATAATTTTTTCACTAGTTTTTCTTCAAGCAAAACCGTGTGCATGTGAAAATGTCCAATTTCTATTTTATTATGAATATTTTTTGTTTGTTTTCTGATTTTTTAAGTGTCTGAACGTTGATTAATTCTCAAGTTAATTGTATTAGATGTTTGTCCTACATACTTGAAATTACAAATTTTACAGTTCAATATATATATATATATATAACAATTGTAGGAGTTTTACAAAAAAATTCAGAACATTAGCTATGGAGCTTCATTATTAGATTGCACAAGTTTGATCTTTTATTATTACAACTTTTTTGAATTTTAGATTTTCTAAATAATCAACCTTTTCATTATTTTACATTTGCTATATTACTTTTGAACATCAATGTAGAATGTAGATAGGGGAAGCCAATTTATTTTTATATTTATATTTTGAATTCAAAATCCTGGTTTTATATTTTTTTGTGATATTATCTCTATATCATTATCATATCCTCTATATTGTCACATGAATGTAGTTTCAAATTTTATAATTATTTTTGTGAAGTATTACTATTATTAACATTTTGAAAATCAATTGTAGAATGAAAGTCTGCATCAATACCATCACAAAAATGTAGACTAAATTTAATTCCAGTATCAAACTCTACTAATCTCAATTTTAGGCATAATAAGCATATCTTTTTTTGTCTTTTTTATATCTAAAATTTCTTGGTTGTATATATATATATATATATTAATAGAGCTAAAGAAGATTCTCTTTAAAGAAGGGAAAAAACTAGATTACATTTGATAAAACTTCTAAGTATTAAAGAAATGTTTTTTGCTGTTGTTGGACGCATGATTCGCCGTTCCATTTTAATTTGCTAAGAAATAGTATTGGTCGAATAGACTCTCCACAGTGATATTCGAGGAATTTATTCTATAAATCCATGTTATTCATGGTAAAAAATGAATAAAGGTATAATCACTAAACTAAATAAAATTGCAAAAGTAGATGTACGTATCGTAGATCAAAATTCTGAACAAGAGAACGGAAATCTAAAACTAATTCCTAAGTCGCATTCAATCACTTGTTTTGTTGACATGATTTCCGTACGAGAGAAAGAACGGACGTCATCGGCTGTCGGCGAAGAGAGCCAATCATTTGTCCGATTTTCTGCCCTTCGTGTATCAGGATTGTTGAAGTAAATATTCGCATCCCGGCGCGTTGTCGCTTGTAGAAATCCTGAACCAGAAATTGCATACTCTCCTTCAGTATGTTGAATACTAGAGCTGACCAGAGTCAGTGAAGGAAGATTGCTCGGTTGATGGAATAATTTTTTATTGCCATGAAACCCCACAATTAGTATCAATGCAGGTGTTCATCTACACGATGATTTCACCACAAGTGTGCTCCATCTCAGGTCTTTAACGGGTTACAGTATCATCGTACTTTTTAATTTATGAGCGCCTTCAAAGATTTCAGAATGATAGAGAGACTCATAAAGAGCGCGTATTTTTGGTATATCATTTTTCAAAACATGTGACAATCTATATCAACATTTCCATTGATGATTACTAAGACAGCTGAAAAAAGCCTAGATAATTTTAAAATCGGTTCTATTTTCCTTCTAACAGTATATCACTGACTGAACAAAGACGTTCTTACGACCCTTTCGACAAGTGGTCATTCAGAGGTCGTCTTAACGGTATAGCAGGTAGCAGGTAATAAGCAATTTTGACAGTTATCATCATTTTACGAGTTTCAAGACAGAGCTTTCAAATTCTCGTGAATGTCAGAGGGTTAATTAAAATCAAGAACCAGTGATAACTTACTTCTCAGAACATTACTTCTTTTTTTATAATTTCTAGTTTTGGCCCTAAAATAAAATAAAATTTATTTTTTCTCGCAAAATAGAAGAAAGGCAGTTAAATCCTTTTCAATCATCCACGCCGCCACTACTTCTCATTTTATTAATATCTATTTTAAGATACAGAATTTTTCCATGTAAAATTAAAACTTTTTCTACGTTTGTATAAATAAAATGAAGGAAGTTTACTTTATAAGCATGATCTAATATATTATTTAGAATATCAAACTATTTTGATTAACACAACTTGACACAAGAGTTACTTTTAGTTAATGCTTTGCTTTATAATTATTAGTTATGTTAGAAACACTCTGTGGAATATTTCATTCTTATAATAATAATGCATGACATTTTGAGCAATAGTTTTGATGTAAACAAATACATGTTATATAGTTGATTCCATTAGAGTTTTTTGTTGTTCGTCAGGGTCTTTGTCATTATTGCACTGTTGTTTTTTACACTGGGCTGCTCAATTGCTGGGCATGTGAACGATGAATATATTGTATCTTATATTTTAGGTTTTTTTGCTATTGTCTTGCACGATGAATGTATGGAATTTTAATTTGAGTTTATGAATCAATCTATTTTTAAAGCCAATTTTAAACAGCAGTGATATAAATTTCCATTTTAAATCTTGATCAACTCAATAATGAGATGTATTTAAATCATTCAGACTATGAAGTTTTTGTTCGATATAAGTAAATCCAGCACGAATTCTAAAATTCATGCTTTATGGACCAATAATATGAAATCAATTTCAGATCTGAAAGAAGGTGAAATATTTTTAGCATATTTTATTTTATTTTTTGATGATATTATTATACTTGAGATTCCAAATGTATTTGAAAATTTTCTGTTTATGTTGTTTAATCAAAAATTCCTATGTTGGGTTGAATAAGCGAAGTGCGTCGGGAATTAAAACTCCTCTTAGTGTCACCCTAGAAGCGAAGGTCATTCCATTATGCTCAGATTTTCTGGTTTTATATTTTTATATTACATATAACAAATCACTTTCGTATCTTGTCTTTGTTTGTTAGAAATGCCACGTATTTTAAATATTTAGTAATTTATTATGTTTGTTCAATAAAAGAATGTGACATTATTTTGAGTTTTTGGCATTTATTATAACATCTTAGTACAAAACAAAATAACATTATTTAATATTTTCTGACGGTTGAAAAAATTCATAAAAATTAGCTTTACAAACGAATTTTCTTTATGGAAATGACATTCTGCAAATTTTTGTAGCTTGAATATAAACGAATCTGAATTTATGAAAAATTAATTAATTTATTTAACATATTCTGAGAGAGATAGTATAACATTGACTTATCCAACAAAAAATAATTTCCTTAAGAGTTTTAAATAAAATTTTATGATTGGAAAGAACTTTTCTTGAAAAAGAATAAGTATAATTCATAAATATGAAATATAATTTATGCTTCTTAAATTATATTTCCACATGTTTTAAATTATTGGTACTTTAGAACGAAAGTAATTATTTTTTTCTTAAAAAAGAAATATAATTTATTTATTTGAAAAATACTTTATACTTCTTAAATTATATATTCACATGTTGCCATTAATGTCTATGGGAGTGAGACTCTGTTTCTCCTTCTCTGTGCATTATACAAAAATTTCGAGGACAACTCATATTCAAATCATCGATAGATTTCTATAGCTTCGCTTTGGTTTCAAAATAATTGTCATACTTTCACTAGTGAGTGACAAATTATCTCATATCCAAAAAACGCAAAGTTTCATATCGTGACAGTCCTCGTAATATTCAGTCGTAAATTCAACTCTATCCTTTGTTGACTTATGCAGTCTAGCCGCTTGGAAGAAGTCAAATCTTATCCCTTAGTACTTGACAATGCAGAATGGGAGTGAGGCACCATCGATGTCCTGTTAGAAAATGTGAAGTAAGTTAATAATTTGTTCCCAATCGGAAGAGTTACTATTGAAAAAATACATTGCAAAACTCTGAACTTTTATTCGTGATTCTTTTTGACACCGAAGGCAGTATCACAGAGAATTAGAATCAGAGGTCTCACTCCCATAGACCCTAATGGCAACTTTTTTACATTACGCTTCACATAGACAATACGCCACCAATTCGTTACAGTGGAACTAACCGGAATACGTCACCGTGACGCGAGAGGAAACGAAGCCGTTTCCTATCGTCATGACAACGATATAAACAATAATTAGGTATTTATTGGATTTTCAACTCGTTTTTCGACGATTATTAAATTTATGAATAGTTAATTTTTTATACATCTTAATTTAAAAATGTTTTAATAATAATGTCATTTATTATTGTTTATATAATTATTTTAAATCTCTCAATAAATTGGCTTTTTCTTTAATACAGAAATTAAAAGTAAATTTGGAATATTCAAAACAAAAAATTTGCCTGTTTCCTAGGGTACCAATAATTTACAGCGTGTGAATGTATAATTTAAGAAGATTAAAGTTTTTGTCAAATTAATAATTTCATTTATCCTTTTTTGAAGAGAAGTTTTCAGATCATAAATTTTTTAAACAAATAGGAAATTAATTTTTCATAAATTCCCTTCAATATTATTCAAGACACAAAAATTGATAAAATATAATTTCATTAAAAGAAATTCACTTGTGATTTTCTTACACTCTGCAGGAAATTAAATTTGTTGTTTTAGTAAATATTATACTATTTCTTTCAAAATATTTTGAAACTTAAACAATCAATAATTTTTAATAAATACACATTCATTCTTGTTCAGGATTTAAAAACTAATAGAATTTAATTTCCATAAAGAAAATTCATTTGTGAATTTTTTTAACCTAAAATTTGATTTTAATGTGTTATCACTATACTACTTCTTTCGGAATATGTTTAAACTTCAACAATAAATTAATTTTTAATAAATTCACATTCATTATTATTCAAGATACTAAAATTGATAGAATATACGTAATTAATTCACTTGCAATTTTCTTAAACTCTTCAAGAAATTATATTTGTTGCTTTAGTAACTATTATACTATCTATTTCAGAATATTTTAAAACTTCAACAGTTTTTAATAAATACACATTAATTCTTCAAGATAAAGAAATATTGGTAGAATGTAATTTTCACAGAGAAAATTCATTTGTGAAGATAATTTTTCAGAATTTTTCCAACCCCCTCCCACAAAAAATTAAATACCTTTATATGATTATGGAACAAGATGCTATAATAAATACAAAATACTTAAAACAATGTCACATTTTATTGAACTAGCATAATAAGTTACAAAACATAACATTTATAGCAAATACTGCCTAGAAACCAGAGTTAATTGTTATATATAGTGTAAAAATATTCGAAATAAGAAAGTGTTATAAAAAAAAAACCCAATAGCTAGACATTAATTGATTGAACTTAGCACTTAGGTTGGCCCTATCAGGAGTTAAAACTCCCGATGCATCTCAACATTCTACCTAGCATTGTTGTGTTCTATTATGAAATTATGATTTTTGATTAAACAAGATACAAATTTTTTTTCAAAAACATTTGCAAGCTGAAATATAATAACATAAAAAAAAATGGGGAACATATTTTAACTTATTTTTAGAACTTGTGTTGGATTTGAAATCATCGTTCATAATTCGAACTAAAGAGGAAATAAAAAAAAAACATTGTGCTTCCTCTTTGTGTTCCAGGTGATCATTAAAAAACCTCTATATTTACATTGCTTAAGACAATGTTGAATTTTTTGGCGATACTATTTCTTTGCAAACATAAATTAAAATTAGACTCAAAACATTCATGATAATTGACAAAATATTGAAACAAATTATTTGTTGGCTACTTTAAGTCATATTTTTTACTGATATCATATTCTTATAATTAATAAAATCAATGAAACACATAAACACACCTTAAATAAAAAAAATGATAAAATTGACTACCTTTGTATGAATGAATAAAACAACCGACAGGAAATTTGGTATGAAAATTTAAAGGAGTATTAATCTCATATCTGTGGGACTTTTTTTAAATATACACAATGCTAATTTAAATATTTACAAATACTTTATAGAACAAAAACAATTTTCAGGATATTTAAAAATAAAATATACCAACAATAATTTTTTAATGATCTTAGACCACTACATTTATAATTAATGCAATCAATAAAACACAATTTACACACCCGAGATAAAAAAATAAGATCTCGGAAAACATCTCCACTCATGAACATTTTATCCCACTCCTGCTGCAAGCTACTGTCGACTGTGGTTAGCGGCTCTGACGAGCCGCAGGCACCACGAAGAATATCTTTCGTTCGTTCGTTCGAGATAAAAAAAAAAAATGGTTAAATTGATTTAAATTTATGTATCTACAAGACTTGGACCACCTTTATATGAATGAAACAATTGACAGGAAATTCGGTATGAAAATTTAAAGCAGTATTAATCTTGTATCTGTACTTCTTTTTTTAATATACACAATGGTAGTTTAAATACTTAGAAATACCTTATTCAAGAAAAACAATTTCAAAGTATTTAATAATAAAATATATCAACAATCATTTGTTAATTATCTGAGACCACAGAGCATATAACACAAAATAATTCTTTTTTTTCAAAGAAACTGAAGTTGGATAAGGTATATGCATCATGAATTTGGCATTTATAAAAAATTGTAGCCATTTTAAAAAATAAAAGAAGAGAATTTTTTAAAATAAAATTTTGTTAGCATAAAGAGTGTAACGATAACTTAGAAACTGACTCACTGTAAGATACACAGAAAAGTTCCAAAATTTATCTTGTCAAATTAACTAGAAACTTTTTGTGCATGTATTCAAACCATGATCAACAGGATCATATGAGGCAAGTTCATCTAAACCTAATATGCGAGTTCTTCTCATTTTCAGACAAATTTCTAGAAAATCTTGGTGCATTTCATATGACCAGCCATCCTGAAGACAAAGCAGCTCCAACATTGACAGAATGCCTGAAAAAAGAAACAAATTTCTAGTCGATTCCATTTATATAACACAAACCAATTCATTTTTATTAAAGACTCTACTTCATTGTAATACATGAATAAAATATTCACCTTCAGCCATTAACAATTAATTTTCTTATATATGACGTTAAATAAAACTGATCAAAATATTTTGATAACTTTACTAAACTAGTATTGACTAATATGCTTATTAAACAAATTTCCTACATTTTATTTACACAAATAAGAATGAATATTTTAATTTTCCTCTGGAAAACGCATGTTAAAAATAAATACTAATAAAAATAAGAATCTTCTTAAAAAGGAATAGAAATTTGCATAAGGATGCTATACTAAGATACTGAATTATTTCTAAGATACTAGCAGCAGTATATGTAATAATAATAAAGTATAAACATTAAACAGACTAGAGATATTTAATTAGTTCATTTATTCTATTTCAAAGTAGGCATTTCTAAAAAAGCTTGCTTCGGATATAACTACACATAGTAAATACACATCTCAATATTACTTCAACTTAGAGCACAAATAACATCAACAATTTTCATACTATAAAAATACAAATAACACTTTCCCCTCCAAAATCGAAATAAGCTAAAAATGCTACAAAATTTTATCCTTTAATATCCACAATATAATTATAAATGTATTATGATTTTCAGCTGTATTTCAATATTAAATTACTGATAAAAGAATTTTAACTTGTAAATTACTTTTACAGTTCACAATACATCATAGAAATAATTATAAAAAGTTTTCCTGAGAGTAATAAGCAAAGGTTCCATTAATATCTTTGAAAATTATTTTTAATTACCAAGTCATACTATGCTCGAATAAATCTATCAAAATATAGCACTACAAAAAATTTAAAGAATTTATGCACATTTTTGTCAGATTATTCCATATGATAGGCATTTTAATATGCTTCAGCAGCTGCACAAAAGTATACAAAATTTTATTATTTCATATACAAAAGGTGAAAATAAGTATTTTAAATATTCGAAGTTTTTCAGTTATTTAAATAACATCTCATAAAAATTTTGTAACATATTTTAAACTTACCATTCTCATCTCCAGGAATCTTGAATAGGAAAGTGGGCAAATTAGTTGAAAAAACTGGAATTTTACACGATTCTAAATGAAGTATTGGGTATGTAACGATTATAATAAATAATTTGGGAAATGTAGCAAAGAGCAGCAAGAATTAAACCGGCAACCCAACATGGCGGCGTTTCGGTTGCTTCACAGAGAAAGAGATTCTACTTCTCTGTGGGTTGCTTTCAATTCGATATACAATATGGCACCATGTTGTGGTTTGTAGTTCGCACTGTAACGCATACGACTGTAACGCTTAGGTGGCGCTGCGAAAGTTAACCAAACTCCCGAGTGAGACCTCTGGTACTTTTTCTCTGTGGGCAGTATGAACTCTAGAAGATTCTATGGAATAACTGCATAGTAAACGACAAACATTAATTACACCACTCTTTTTGATAACGATAGATTTATATATAATTTTTAAATTCGAAGCATTGATTAGGTTTCGACATTTTAATTCTAATATATAATAAAGACGGGCCGACACAATACTTTGGCTCGTGAGTATTAATTCCGAGTAATTTTTCGATGCAGAGGTGTTCTGTCTTAAAGGATGCGCTTTTTAATTTTATATTCCTGGAATTTAAGAAATAATATTGCGAACTTACGCCAATCTTAAAAATTGTATGTACAAGTTGATGATTTTTTTTGGCGGGGATCCAATTTTTTACGTTTTATGAAAGGGTCCCTCATTTTTGCACAACAATGTGTATTTCATGGTCATTGTGGATTATCGCTCATTATGTATAATAACTGAATTTTCTTCAGCATATTTTATATAACTGCCGAGTATGTATAAAAACTAATTATGGACATAGACAGTAACAAACATAAATTAAGTATAAGGAAAGATTTTGTGGTCATTCAAAAACTATGCAAAATTAATGAACTAAAATCGGTTTTTAATGAGTTTTATTTGAGAAACGTACGTAGTCCTAGAAGGTAAGAATCTCATTTTAGCATAAAAAAGGCCCCAAAGAATTCACCATTTAACACTTAAAAATTATTTTCTTGTTTATTTATTTAAAAAAGACAAATTTTGTCATTTACCCAAAACCACAATGTCAACACAAAAATAATATGAGTGAGGATCGAAAAGTTCTACACAACATTTGAATCAAAGGTACCATGTTTTAACTGAAATAGGTACTTATTAGGAATACCAGAAGTTTCATTCTTGTGTTTCATTAACGCCCTCAGCGCCCTCTTGTGCCCAGTATGGAACTAGCTATTTAAGTTCCGCCTTTTTGTCAAACGGCACTATGTGAAATCCAATATAAGCGCTATACTGTATCAAACTTCCGAAAGTCATGGGCATTATCTTTGAGACGAGAACGGGTAAGTTTGATACGTTTTCCAATCTTATATCAAAGACGATTGAAATTAGTGAAAAATTTGAAACTTTAAAAAAAATTATGTTCGTTTCCGTAAATAAAATAATAAACTCCCGTAAAAATATAAACTTTAATCCGAAAAATTAAATTCCTGTTGAATTATAAATATTATATGATATATAAGAACTTTCCGTGAAGGAGTAAATGGAATTAAATAATTTGAGGAATTATTGAAGACAAACGCAATTCATTGCGCTGCAAGCCCCACAACTTGCGAGTCTTGATGCATGAGAAACATGAGGGAGATGAATTTCACTTGTTGAGATAACAATGAGGCTAATACAGTTCAGGCTTCCCATGCCTCAGCAATTTGGTTTTACCCCACAACTTTCAACGACCCATAATCTCCTTAGAGTTGTAGAGCATATTAATAAAGGTAAGAATTCCAATTTGGCTACTGCTGCCATATTCTTAGATATTGCAAAAGCCTTCGATAAAGTGTGGATAGAGGGTCTGATTCACAAATTAATTGCTTGCAAATTCCCTCAATACATTATTGAGAAAATACAATCATATCTTACGAATAGGCGCTTCACTGTTCTTGTTAAAAACTCAGACTCTACACCAAGAAAACTTCAGGTTGGCATACCCCAAGGGGAATTCTGGGCCCTATGATTTTTGCTCTGTTCATGAATGACATCCCACAGGTCGGAAATATTATGATCAGCCTTTACGCCGATGATACGGCCATACTCTCGCAAGGTAAAACCCCTGATAAAGCTATTGTACCCCTTCAAAGCTATCTTTAAAATTTAGAGGCCTGGCTTGTGAGATGGAAAATTAAACTAAATGTTGACAAGACAGAGGCAATTCTCTTTAACAAAAAGAATGACGAATGGCCAAAAGTGAAGGTCTATTGCACCCCAATCGAATGGAAAAAAGAAGTGAAATGTTTGGTGGTTGTTCTGGATAAGCAACTGAACTTCCGAGCTCATACTAGCCTGATTAAGGAAAAATATAGCAAAGCATTCCGCGCCCAATACTCTTTAATCTGTAGGAACTCTAGTCTAAATCTCAACAACAAGGTACTGATCTATTTAGCGTATCTCAGACCAATTTTCTCTTACGCGAGTCCCATTTGGGCCTGCACTGCCAGAAGTAACTTACGAAGCATTCAGGTGCTTGAAAACAAAACCGTAAGAATGATTGCAAACGGCAGGTGGTACCATCGAAATATTGATATACGAAATGCATTAAATGTCCCCTCCCTTCAGCAGTTCATTCAAAAACTTGCTAAAATTTACTATGGAAAACTGCCGGATATCAATAACCCAGGCGGGCCTTTAGAAAATGCGGGGCCTAGTGCGGTCGTAACTGTTCGCACCCCCCTCCGGCCGGCCCTGGGTAGCACATCATATCAGTGTTAGCTGCAAAACAAAACATGTGTTAAAAGGTGCAATAATTACTATGGATTAAATATGTGAGAACACTTTAATTGCAGATATTTACAAAAATTTGAAACCGTATATTTACATTATACGACTGAACAGTAAATCCAAATTGAATAACTCCTAGTGCAGTTGAGTTGTAGCTAGTATTACGTAAACAACATGTACTGGGGAGTGGCGTAGGACTTCCATACAGACGCCAAACAGAGGAAGGTTGCAAACTCCAGAATTGGAAACCAGAATTGGCGAGATATCGCCAAAATTCTACAGTTTTTAATCAACGGAAGTGTTCTCTTCCCAGGACTTTAGCAGAATATGGTCCGCTTTCTGTTAAGCTTCATCGTAGAGTGAAAAGAAAAGAGTAAGTCTTTAGAATATCGTCTCTTCAAACGTTTGAGTCCAAAATTTGACACAGAACTAAAGTTTTCGTGCCAAAACTACATACCGAATTTCGTATAACTAGCTTGTTACATTTTCGAAAAATTACGTTTGCCTACTCAGAAATAGGCAGACGGACTGTAAACCTTTTGTCGGAGTTGGCGCAAAATTTGACACAGATCTACAAGCTTGGTGATAAAACCATATGGCTTTAAAATGTCGTTACGGAATTTATGGTGTTGTTCAGGTATCCCTCTATCGGAAGAAATGTCAACTTTCACCCTGAGATGTTCCTGAGAGAAAAGCATTCGCATATTTGTCTGTAAATGGCACTCGCTTAAATTAAATTCTAAATAAATACGACATTAAACTAACAATCTTATTTCCAAAATTAAAGGACACTTAGTGAGCGATTTATTTGAAAGAAATGTTATAAATTTCTTTCAAAAACTTGTCAACTCTCTTCTTGCCTTCACTCCATTTGACAGAAATATACAGCTAGATATAATTATGTTACATTCTTTTTCTGCAACATAAATTAGTTCTATAAAAGCAAGCACTTCTTTTTTTCCCTTGGTGTTTTATAAAGCAATACTGAAATTCTCGAATTCATTTTCACAAGCTTTCATACCACTGGGAAAATAAAAACGTTTTCAGAAAGAAGTTTCGCTGCTCTGGGATTCTTAAGATCATACTTCATAGGATCATTTCTATAGTATGATTAGAGGTTCACTCACCGAACCTCGCAGAAAACTCAACCACGATGATGTCAGATGGGATTTCTTCCTGAGCGTGAATGTGGCTCGAGTACTACTTTTCGGAGTGGTTTCCAGCCATTGATGATCGCACTCTCTGGCCACTTAGGTTGGGAGATGGAAGGAATTCGATCTGAGTGGTTATCATTAAAAAATATAGAACATTCATTAGGTTGTCACAGACATTGCCAAAATTCACAACTTGGAAGATTCAGTTTCGTGATTAATTAAGATTTCATTTGCTTATTAAAAGTGCTCTAAAGAGTTGTTGGAACTGATTCCAATATTCACGACCTAATTTAATTCTTTTATTCTGCTCGTCACTCAAAGAATTAAGCAGCTAGAAAATTTTTATTTCGACGAGGATCCGTTGAATACTTTTAAGTTAGACAAAGAAATAATAATTTTGACGTGTCATTATATAACAGTAACTCGATTCCGTTGTAGTAAGGTTATATATCTTTGATAACCTTCGAATGTCTGGGATGAGATGGAGTTTAACGTGTCCATATATTCAACTTTTTTTTTTTTTTTGTCTTTGTTAACATTAAAATTAACTGCGAATTTTATGTAATATTAGAAACAGAATAAAATAGTCGTCAACGCATTGACTACATCACATAAATTATTAAATACAGAAAAGCATTCGCTTAAATATACACGTATGAGACCTATAAAGTTCTATCATTTCAAGGTTCACTAGAGCGGTATGCATTAAGACAGAGGTAAAATCTTACCTTTAACATACACAAATCTCTCCAATGTCAGAAATAACTACCACTTTTAATGTTAATTATACGTCTATAAAAACTCAGGATTTCGTCCTTTCTCTATGGTCTGGTTTCTCTTCCATATCGTGCTAATCTCTCGCCTTTTACTAAAGATTACCGTGGAGAGGAACAACTTACAAATTGTGAAGAGAAGTGTATCGTGGCCATCTAGGATTCATGAGAACGATCGCAGCGGCTCTTGGTGACATTTTAAGTTTCGCTGTTTCTGGTTTTCGACCCTCTCCCCAAAGGCCAGATTCTTGCTGGCCTAAATTGCTGTTTATTACACGCAAAAAAATTGTGAAAATTTGTTGTATGTTTGAATGAAACCTTTATATCATCCCGAATATTTATCACATTATATTGCGTGAAAGCAATATGCGAAATTAGCATAATGATTGATAAACGTTTCAAAACATTATCAGCTTACGGTGAAACTGACGAGACCAAATCATTTTCGTACTCTTCAATATGTGGGCGGTACACTAAGTGTCCTCATGACAAAATCTTCACACAAAAATGTTAGTTTTCACGATTGTACTTCCCACGATTCTCCACAACTGATTGTGAGCCATTGTATCTAAATTGACTCCAAATGTTTCGCATTTTACAAATCTTACAATACATTTGGCCTATAGTATAGCTATCAAATTATTTACACGTGCCCTTGTTCTGCTGAAGAACTTTCATAAATTGAAAAGTAAAAATATTAATCTTGAAAATTTTTTTTAGCTGATGGTATTATAAGAAATTCATATGGAAATTATCCCAAATTTATTTTGATGAATATCAATAGACAATATGGACTAATGAGCTACCATAATATTTTTTTATGAAACTGAATTGCAAATCAAGGCTGAAAAATATTTAGTTCTTTCTTACCGTTTATTACCAAAGCAGTATTACATTAAGAGATTTTAGATATCTGAAACATAAACATATAGGAAGAAACAACAAATCTAAAAATATCTGAAGGCGTGAAAGCGAAAAACTCGGAAACAAATAAGAGCTAAAATTTTAAAATAAATCCAGGGCTCGCAAAATTGCTCGTCTTCAGCTGCAACTAAAATACAAAAGTAGACAAAATTGATGGATGGAATGAATAACTAATATACCCTTTGAGTCTATTTTAAAAGTAGAATAATTGTTGAAAAGAGTTCGGCCTCACAGACTTTATCAAGGTGCACCTGACGTAAGGAATTAAAAGATAGGAATTCACAGAGAGGCGTAAACCTATCGAATACATATCCTCTATCGAAAAAAATAGAGGTTTGCACAACTCGAGAAAGAGATGCTTTTCATTATAATGTGAGACAGCTTCTTTTCGAATAAGTGAAAAATTCAAGAAAAGAAACTAATTAAAATATTAGTACCTCAAAATAAAGTTTTCTGATATGTTAAATAACTCCCTAAAATTTATGTTTTCTTAACAATCTTTTGGCAGAGCATAGCCAATTTGGCCCTTGCAGCATAAAAACTCCAACACCATTAACAATCTCTGATTAAAAATTTTTTAGAAACATTGTCAAGTGCTTCTCGTAAATTAATCTTAAAAACACACTTGAAACCAAAATAACGCAATTAGCTATTAAAAGTTATATGTATTGGAGAAATGAAAGAGAACATAAAATCCATTATATTTGATAATTAATTACTATTAATTTATTACTATTAATAATTAATTAATATTAAAGTATGTATATTTATCAAAGACACTCAAGGTTAGAAAATCTCGATACCCAAGCAGTTTAGGAAATTGATTACCAAGTTCCATCATTAAAAACATGAAAGAAGTCGATTTAAATGAATTTAAGTGAAAAACAAATAATTAATGTTGTTCTGCCGCCTTTCCATTTACAATAAGAAAAATAAAAATGCTGAAATTCAGATCTGCATAAAGGGTTTGAAACCTGAACACTGGATTCATAAATACTTTCAGTAATCATGCTAAATATTCATGTTTAACGGAATTCAGCATACTATTCAAGTGTTGGCATAGGTTAATGGTAACAACTTTTTTATTTGCAACTTAAAAATAATATTCCATACTAATTTTCGGCGTAACAATGGAGTTAATTAATTTGACTAATTTTAAGTTGAAAGTCGTCTCCTAGTTTTTAAAGTTTTTTGCTATTTGTTATTTTTTTAAAAAATATATTATGTTAGCCTTTATTAAAACAGTGGCGAATCTAGGATAAATAATTTCCGGATCATAATATGATTAATTGCTAACCCCAGCATCAGTAGTGGTTTAGATTGTGTGAACAGCTCCCGGACTCATATTTTTCGCCCTTTCATTGTATTTGCCTTTAAATAGGGATATAAGCCCAACAGTGGCGGCGATTCGGTTGAAAAAGTAGGCGGATAAAAAGCTTATAGACATCTAAAAGTACCCGGGAGTACAGAGATAGGAAACAAAAATTTGAAATTTAGCTACAAACTTATCAATTGCTTTTTAATAATGCTTAGTTTCAGGAAGATAAAATTAAAATCTTCGAGTAAAATGTAAGGGGCGACTGCCTCCCCAACCACCGCCACTGAAACCCAATAACGTTTTCTCATCATGGCTATCAGCGCAGCGAGAATAAGTGGCACCAGGAGGAATAATTTTTTTAAAAACTGAGGTCATTATCAATGGTTTTGCAAACGTAAATGGCGTTCAGAGTATGACATCATTTTTACACGATATTATCGTATTTTGTTTTAAAAATTGACATAAAGGCCGCAATATCTTGACTCTAAGGCACCCCTAAGACTGGCAGACGGGGTACATACACTAAGGTTAGTTGAAAGTAGTAAGGTTAGGCTCACAGAGAGCAAATGAATTGATGACGTCGATTTGGGAGCAATCTTCTTTGTTTCAAGCTTACGCAACGGAATGAATAAATTGTTTGTATGCACTTTTAGCTACAGAAAGACTTTTTCTAAGCTTGATTTTTTTTTATTGTGCGATTTTAAAAAATCGCACAATACGAAAGAATAAAAATTTGGAGAGTTTAATTAAATTTTTTTAATAAAACGCAGTAAGATCCTTCTCACATGATCTCAATGCAAGAAAGGAGAAAATTTCGTCTATAGCTACTACACTTTAAGAAGGTTAAATAAAAAAAAACCCTCTAGTTTAGTCAATAGACAATGTTTAAGAAACCGAACACTTAAGATTAATTTTTCTTTAGATTATAAAATACACATTCGTTTAAATATTGGTTTTTCACTTACTTCATCTAACTAAAAACAAAATCGAATATGTTTGAGAAATTTCTAAAAATAAATTATCGTTTTCAATAAACAATAACAAAAATAACTTTTTTATATATAATTGCTTTCATCGCAAAAATCATAATTGAATTATATTAAATATATTGCATTCCTTAATACATCACACAGAATAATAAATATAAAATCTCTCGAATTTACGTAATATCCAATATTTGCTATATTAATCATAAACTATTGCCTAATATCTATTTGCATGTTTCAAACAGAATACATGATAACAAAACTTACATTAAATACCTTTGATTACAATATTTCCGCTTCGATGCCGATCACTTAAGTAGTTTCCAAACCTCGTTTTCTTACGAGAATTAAATCCAAAGCACTTTTTAGAGCATTATGTTCCACTCTAGTTTAAAGTATTTCTCTCTAACTGATTCACTTTTTAATTCATCATTTCAATTGATGGCAAAAGTAATGTAGGAATAATTTTTGGTTTCAGAACCATTATTTTATTTGCAGGAGAACTAAACATTTAAATTTTAAATGACGATGATAATCGCTCTCGCTGAATTGCTGAAAGAAAATTCGAGCATTTTCATCATTAACGACATCTTTTCTTTTGCCTCTACAAATCCAAATTTCCCGAATAATGCGTTCTATCTGAAATGAGTAAAAAGAAATGTTTTTGCCTTTCAAATTTCTCGAACGCATCGAACATTTGACTACAGCACAATCAGGCATTGCATTAGCTTTCAAATCTTTCTGTAAAACTATAACATTTGGCTCTGAAAAGAGTCATTTTTCAATCTAGCAACCACCTCGGCATTGAATCACACGAGAAATATTCATAATAAAATATAATTTCCTTCCTTTTAATTTGGAATGTGAGGAGAAAAAACAAACAAACAAAAAACTATCGGCTCCAGACTAGGCATAAATAAGCCCAAAAGATCATATTATTTTTTTCATTCATCGGAAACTCATATTAGAAGGCTAAAAAAGCAAATAGTATCCTCAAAAAGCGAAACGATCATTTGTAATTTTTGTAAAGTAAACAAAAAGAGATGAACCAGGAATAATTTCCAATAAAATAAAAATTCATGACGCGGAATTTATAATCAATAAAAAGCAGTCTTGTGATGTAAAATGATGAAGATACAATAAAGAACCATTAAGCGGGTATTTTCACCGTTTTTTGCAGATGGGATAATTTTATTTCTTTAATTCGAAACTGCATGGGTAAGCGGAAAGTTTCGGAATATGTCCCAATATGACGTAATGCGCTGAAAAACCTTCTGCACATCCAGTTTGTGGACTCACCCTGATATACACCACCATTTCCCCATTGTCTCTACCCCATTGCGATTAGGGGTTAATACATATGGGCCTTCATTGCATAAAAAATAAATATTTGTAAGATCTAAAAGTTCGGAATTTTAGTATTTTCAAAATTTTGATAGCATATTATTTAAAAATTTTCTAGTTCGTATGAAAAATGAATTCCTTTAAGGAAAAAAGAGGGGAAGAAAAAAGACTAGTGAATGTTTTTATCATGATCTTATTTTTAAAATATTACTGCAGCTGTTGTAATGGTTTGAAACTTGGACAGAGGACACGAGAAAAATTACCTAAATCATGGTAAATATCCATTTTCAACAAAATTCTTCGTCCTTTTCATCAAGTAACGGAATTCCTTAATGGTAAAAAATTTCTTTTTAGCAAATATCATGTCAAATTCCAGACAAATCATTGACGTAACAGTGGAGTTAATATTTTGAATAAATATTATTTTAAAATTATCTGATTTAAATGTCAACAAAACTTTTTTTGAATCTAACGGCTCAAACTTATTTATTATAGTTTTTACCAGTTATGTGCGAATTGTTTGTGTTTCTTTTTAAAATCATTAATTGTGCATTCATTTAGGGTTCACATACTTTTGCTTTCATTTAAAAAAAAGTAAAGTATTTGTACGGATACAAAGCTAAGAATTTTAATACTATAAACTTTTCATGATTAAAAATTTACGTGATCGGATGAGAAATGAATTCTTTGTCGAAAAAAAAATATAGTTTTAATTATGGTCTTATTTTTCGAATACTCCTATAGCTGTTAAAATGCGGAAATGAAGTCAAATCATTTTCTTCAGTAGTATGACTAATAATTTTCTACTTATCAGAATCATTATGTTTGTTCTCTGCTTCAGTCTTCTAAGCTCACCAAATCAAACATTTTTTTTTTTTTTTTTTTGTGAAAGGAACCAAAATCAATAAACGCATAAGCACTATATGACTATTTTAAAATGGTAGATGTAATGTCTCTATAAATTAAATGGCGAAAATTGAGAAATCTTTATTAATGCAATACTCATCCTATATTTATTGAAGGAAAGATTATGCAACATTAATTTGATTTATTAATGCTCAAATTGTAAACTGCCTTATTCTTGTTACTTTCCATCTGTCATATAGAAATAGTAGCTATATAAATAATGCTATTTGAATTATTTACTATTATTTATAGTAGCAGTTTGTAATAATAAATTAATATTACATTAACCAGACTACAGATATTCTTAATCAGTTCTTTCAATTAACTTCATTTCACTAAAGGCCATTTTTAATTTCGAAAGCTTTGTGTAGGATATAACAACGTATACTTAATATACATTTCAAGATTACTTTGAGCAGAAATATCAACAACAATTCACATACTGCTCAATTTCGTCACAAAGTGATTCCTTAAAATCAAAATCCTAAGACACTCTATCGTAATATCTATAATATAGTCGTGGATGTCTTTCTTATAATTTTCAGATGTATTTTTTTATATTAAGACAGAATATTAATCTAATCTTAATTTTACAGATAAAAGAAATTGATCTTAACTAAAGAAAATGTTTTTTGAACAAATAAAAAGTATTCAGCTAAAAAAATTCCATTTCTTCAACATTAAGTCGTCATGAGGTATGTGTTAACAACAATATGGCCGACCTGGGATAGCCGTTCAACAAAATGGCGTTAAGGTGAATAGTGTGAATAAAAGCAAACTGAGGGCGTTGCGATCGTTTTCAAAATCATTCAGAAAGACAACAGTATACTTTAAAGGAAACATTACGTCATTGTTTTTACTTGAAGAAAAAACCCCGCGTATTAAAAAAAATAACGAAAAATTTAATAATCTTTTCCGTTTTAAATCGAAATTCCTTGTTATTTCTAAGTGGGAAATTTTAATTTTTTTCTTTGTTCTTTTTCTTGTTCTTTTCTTATAATAAACTTGTAATTATGTCTTTCACAGTTTAACGTTATGTATATTTTTAACTTAAATTGTTTTAATTAAAATTAAAATTTTTTTCAAACTGTTTAAATGTATCAAAATTTTCAAAATCACAACAAAGTCATCAACAACAAGTTTTATTTTCTTGTTTTATGTAATTGATCTCTTAGTTTAACTGAATATAATAAATTGAATATTTATACCTGTCCTCTAATTTTTAATTACCTACTGAAATAATTTTTTACATATTTCTAACAATCTGACCTTTCGCCTACTCATTATAATCTGTACGGAATTTCTTTAATGACTATTATGTTCTAATCTTATGGCTTATTTATAATTATTAATGTAATCATTTTTTTCAATTTATGCATATTTCATTATTTTTATTCTTTTGTTGCATTCCCGGCACACCAAATTTATCGAGTTCTGTTCATCGTTCCTCTGTTTCACGGGTCGCCGCTAGAGGCCGCCAGCAAAATGCAATTGCTCACACATCTCCTTCAAGGTTTTGTGTCAGAAAAATTATAAAATATCATTGCTCTGTAAAAGGCTATGAGATTCGACGCTTATTGTACTCAGAAATTTGGTATCCTATGGAGTGATAAGAACAAAATTCATTTTGGATATCTGAATAATTTCAATTTTGCTTCTGTTATTCATTAAATATTTTATTCTAACTTAACACTCTCAATAACTTTAGCTTAGATTTAATAATTAGCAGCTTTCCTATTTCCGATCTATTTAATACAAACTAATAATATATTTATTCTTAGATAGTCGAAGTCATCAGATTCTTTTTATAACCATTTTAAGTCATCTAAATCCAGTCACTCGTTCTCAAGTTCTTTTCGATCATAGCAATTCTAAGCAGTTTTCCCTAAAAAAATTCAAAATGGTCCTTTCCGCTCATATCCCCTTGATAAATCAGTTTCAAAATGTCATACGGACTCCATCCTCTGGTTATTAAAAATTTGACAAAATTCATGTCACTTTTTTCTTTTGTATATTCTTATTGATTTCATATCCAATCTTGATATTTCCGATGTTCTTTGTATACTGTGGTTTAAGTAGCAATTGAGGCTGAGCAGAACTGCTTAGCATTGGTTCTCATGTACACAAACCAATCTTGAATCATTAGTCCTTATCTTTGTAAATGAGTGGCGAAAATTAAATAAGCAGGAAAATGAAGATAACAGGTTGTTTAATTGAGCCTATGGAAAATGAATACGTATTTATATTCCATATTTTATTGTTTACACAAATCACCACTCCTACTTCACATGTTACATCACGAGTCTGGTCTCTGTCTGCCAGAACAGATTCTCAAAGCGAATTTGAAGGGGGTTGCTATGGTTGGGTTCACCACAGAGTATCCCCCAGTGACTGAGGGTTAAAACCCTAGGGAACGAAATTAATTCAAAATTTCACAAACATTACTTTTTGTTTGTTTGAGAATCCGTACTGGAAGAAATACATAAATAATTTTGAATTTGAAATATATAAAGAGAAAATAGGAACATAAATGAGATATATACATATATATACGAAGAAAGAAAAAAAAAAGGAAGTTATGTAAGTAGTCAATTTTTTTGGAAAATGTACACGTCTTCCTGGTCTTGTGACATATGTTGGAGGTTCGTTGTATTTGGATGTATTAACATCAGTACCATTTAAGTTTTTTATCACTGCAGGTGGAGATAACACAGTTTTCGGGAGAAGATGTGTCGGTTTGATACGGTCCAGGGAAACTGTAGTTTTTCGACCATTAATGTCAATTGTGATAGTTTTATCTGTTTTGCACAACAGTATAAGGTTGACGTAATGGCGGCTGCACACGATCTACTCTTAAGAAGATATGAGATGAAGATTTCAGTGAAAGGTGGATGTAGAATCAATCGGTGCAGTGAGCGGATGTTGCAACATGATTTAGCT
>BGPR01020231.1:7026-21001 GCA_013235015.1 Araneus ventricosus
GCGATTTTTCGCTTGCGCCCGGCTAATGTCGCCAATTGTGAACAAAACGCCAGCCAAGCCAAGCGAATGACGGTTGTAAGAAATTTGGCGGAATTCTACATTATTTGGCGATTTTTCGCTTGCGCCCGGCTAACGGAAAAGTACCACAAAAAATAATCCCGGAATACAACGAGACGAATTACTTTCACTAACGCAATTTTTTCTTTTCGTCGTATGACATGCGATGCCGACCAAGAAAGGGTTAAAAGTTAAATTTTTGCTTTGGATTAAAGAAAAGCTTTTCAAACTGAACTTTTCGGTCATAATAAGATATGCTTGCCTTCTTAAATAATATCTTTGTATTTCCTCGGAATTTCAAATAAAAAAATGTTCAGGAATTTAGGAGGGAATTAACGTTTGTTTCCCCATAAGGTTCATTATCAATAACAACTGTTGCTGTTGAGAGCCTAAAATAATTCGACTTTCTGGAAACAATATATTGGAAATAACGACCAAGAAAGAGTTAAAAGTTAAATTTTTGCTTTGGATTAAGGAAAAGCTTTTCAAACTGAACTTTTCGGTCATAATAAGCTATGTTTGCTTTCTTAAATAATATCTTTGTATTTCCTTGGAATTTCAGATAACAAAATATTCAGGAATTCAGGAGGGAATTAACGTTTGTTTTCCCATAAGGTTCATTATCAATAACAACTGTTGTCGTTTAGAGCCTAAAATAATTCCACTTTCTGGAAACAATATATTGGAAATAATGGTCAATATCGTTGAATTAGGGGCTGGGACACAGGTATACAAACTTATGCAGGTATATGAAAAGAAATATTGAGAAAAATTTGGGAAATCAAAGATGCAAACTTAATCGAGCAACACATCTACCACATTAACGTGACCCTCACGTATATGAAAAGAGGACTAGAAAAAACCCACGATACCCTATTATGAATTGTAGGGAGGCAGGGAGCTGCTAGAGGTCCCACACCTTTGGCACAAAAAATATATGGGTTCTTCATCTCAGAGACTAGATGCGCCCCACGGAAGGTTAAAATTTAGTTTATGCATTAAACAATAAAATTAAGTTCCTGTTTAAACAAAGTTGAATTTTTCATTATTTTATTCTCTAAGATTATTTTCTATTTAAAATTATTAAAATGTATTTAAAGTTAATATCATAATTAAAATAGCTGCAAAATAGTTATTTTCTTTTAAGATCGTTTGATTTATTAAGGTTAAGTGTAGAAACTGTCTTTAGAACTACATGAACTTTGAAGTCAACTTAGTTTCAGCTGTTAAGAAATCCTCTTAAAATCCTCTTTTCGAAAACTAGAAATCATGAATTCAGTTAATTTATGTCGCATTCATTTGAAATTTCTCAGAACTTTTCAATAAAATTTTCTATAAATAAACTCCTGAATCAACTAAAATTAACTCTGAATGAAGCTTAAGGAATACATAACAGCATTTTCTAGTTAAAATTCTTATAATTTAAACGTGTGCAGGTATTCGTAAAATGCATTAAATGAATCTAAAGTCTGTCTGAGCACTGCTGACATACAAAGAAGCACTAAAATCGTCTGTTTATAAGTGGTTATTACTTATTAATTATATATATTATTAATTATATATATATGTGTGTGTGTGTGTGTGTAATAATTTCACTTAATTTTACATTAATTTCTAATATTATATATTTTAAAAACTTAGTACAATATTAATGTATTCCAAAAGCACTTTTCTTAAACTCCAGTTTAGTTTTATTTCCCGCGCTGAAAGTATATTAAACCTCTCGTTTGGTATATTTATTACTAAAAGAATATTTTAATCGCTTCCACGCGCCCACAGGAAATCATGACGGCGTCTTCTTGGCGCCAGACTTTTCCCTAAAACACTTACGTAATTTACTAAAAATAGCTGATATTCCCTTCACTTTGATCACGTGTCTATATGTTAATCCCCTATCTGAAAGAACGCAGGGATTTTTCGCTCTCTTTTGACTTAAAACTTTCATACGAGATGTACGCATATTCCGCCACTGTCCCATATAGTGATAATAAATGAATAATAGTCATTTACTCGGCCTGTTCATTACTTAACGACCACACCAGCAAAACTATTATTGCATGTACGTAGACACTTGTAACTTTTCAGCCTACGTCGGGTCAAGTTAACTATACAGCATATGAGGAGGTGAGATTTACTGGTCTAGCCTCTGAGTACGTGCAACGCTTGACAATCAAATACTCCATGTTGATTAGTACAACACCTCGCTAATCAACTTCTCAACACTATCATAAATCTGTATTTCTTACAAGTTCCAGAAGCATTCCATCGTGGTAAACACAGTGCTGGTGACACAGTAAAAAGAAGACTACCTCATAACAAAAAACATATTTAATATAATATCAACTAAATTAAAATCCTTAATTAAATTATAACATCATTGATAATTAATTAAATTAAATTATAATTAAATTATATCATCATGATGCAAAAAAGAGAAAGAACAGAAGTAATCATCGTCCTTAAATACTCCAATCGACTGCTCGCTATTGGTTGACAGAAGACATCACAAAGAAGGCGGATCAGATCTGCATATAATTACAACTTTAGATACAGCCAGATGTCGTGATGATGCCACACACTTTTGATGAAACATAAAAGGTTCCCTACTTGTTTAGCAACTCATTCATCAAGAACTTAAATTTCGCTGGACGTATGACTAAAATGTTTGGCTCATAAACTGAATTAAAAATAAACTTATTTCTTAATTTAGATTGCATAAATAGATGATTTCGAAAAGCAGGATAATTATCACCAATTGTTCGATATGTGGCAGATTTCAGGTTTTGATGCAGAAAAAGAATGCGAAGCAGAGTAACTTTAAAATAATGTTTTGATTATCGAGTCATTCATCAAGTACTTTTATTTGGCTGAACTTGGCGTAAATAATTTACAGAACCTAATTTAACATAAAATTTCTTATTTCTAAGCTTAAATTGCACAAATATCTGATTTGGGAAAACAACAGAGTCAACGGCGTTTTTCAAAATCTGGCATATTGCAGATTTTATTGCTAACAGAGAAGGAAAAATAAAGTATTGCTACGAAAATCGTTCGGTTTGGGTATGGTGAAGACAGTCCAAAAGCAGGATAATGGAGAATCACACTTGATTCTCGAATATTCTGGAAAACACGAGGCGCAGGTAAGAGTGAAAATAGCACTTGCACAAATTAGCAGCACTTATCTATTGACGTAAAGGATGTCCATAAATTATTGTCGGGATTATCTTATCTCATAACTTTTGATAAAAGAACTTGATCAGTGGCGAATCCGGAGGGGGGGGCTATCGGGGTTATCCCCCCCCCCCCCAGAGCCAAGCCAGAATTCTTGATTTTATTTAACTTCATTACAACTGTTTTTTCTTAATTTCCCTCTTTTTAAAAAATAATAAAAACGTTTCAACATTACTTTATGGCTTGACAGACTCGAAATTTTTCCTACATTTGCAGTCATTCCACTCGTACTTATAGTTTGACGCTGCCGAAGACATTCTTTGGCTAGTTATTTCATTGTAATTTTTATTAAATTATCAAAAGTATTGTATTGCTTTTTATGATTCTTATTGTCAGGTGAATCAAGTCTGTAAAGTTAAAGAGTTTTGGTTTACTTTAGCCTTGAGGTTTGACATTCATCACGACGATACAAAGTTTTCATGACATCAACCCCCCAGACCCGAATCCTAGATTCGCCACTGAACTTGATTATAAATATTTTTGCATATTCGTCAAGTTCCACTTATAAGTTATTCGTAACGTAAGCGAAGTTAAGTAATTGCAACATGATAGCCTTTCTCGGCATGTAACCAACCGACTCTTGGTGGGAAACTGAGTTCAGTCTCGATACGTTATGTGTATCGAATTTCTGCTATTTGGAAATTACTTAATTTTTTTTTCGTTATTAAAAAATATTTTAAAATTGTAGTTTACGAATATGTAGTAAAATATTTGGTAAAACATTCATCTACGGTGCCCATTTGCTTCTCGCCAATTTTTCTTGGCGCCATTTCATTTCCTGTCGCCAAATACTGTTTTGGATGCGCAGTGCACTTTTCATATCTCTACTGCGCATGCTTCATTTGAAATGGAAAGATTGAGCACGCAATGCCTTCGGCATTTCAAGCGTGTACCGGGCAATTTTTTTTAACTTAAAAAACATCCGCGGCTTCGCTTTCTGCAAAGTAGGACACTAGTAGCTTCGCTTATTCATTGAGAAGCGAAAACACAGAATAACATACACGCTCTGAATCTAAAGTGAATAAAAATGTTCAAAAACAAGAAAAGTGTAGTTAAAACTTCATATACCTATTTGACTTGCTGAATTGTTGTTTACATTTAGGACACTGGCATCCGTTTGCTGTCAATCCCTGATCTACACACCATGGAAAACAACTTTGGCTTCTGCTGTCTGAAGCTGATGGTAGGTGGAAAGGGAACCAATGTTCCCAGAATTCGGAGCCATAATCAACAATAGCTGTACAGAGCGCGTGTAACGAAATGATAAAATCGGACAAAAATCAAACCGACAGAACAAATTCGATTGAATCGGCCAATCACATGAAACAGATCAACGGAACAAACCAATCAAAACGAATCTTAATATCGCGCCATGCGTAAAACACTGATGAAAAGATCAATTTCTGCGCATGCGCACATCTCACTCGTTAAAATCATCATTGAGCAACCAAAACAAATGTTTTCTCATCTCCATTCTTGGCGACAAAGAGTTGACGATCCTAACAGGAACGAAGTAAGTGGGCACCGTAGAGTAAATTTTAACCTAATATTTATCGTCGTGTTCTTAAATTAAAAGTTACGAGGTACGGAAACCGCGATGATAATATTATGGACAATCGGTATTTTTAAGAAGTTAAAATTTAATGATTGCAAAAAATTTAAATTTTTTCCAAGTATAAACTTTGCGACAATTGAATATTAGCTTGCTGCAGTTTTCCTTTCAAAAAAATTATTTTACTGTCCTTGATTATTATTACTATTTGCACAGTACCTGTGTAATGCATGCTTTTCATCCTGGACACTAACGGATTTATTAAGATGCAACTTGTTTCTTATACACACATTTTGATTCAGTATTACAATTCTCCTCCTCTTGTTATAGAGAAACGTCATATTTACGTGAAACATGAAATATACGATGCCATCTGGTGACAAATAAGTAAACGACAACAATTCTTAGCACTACGATCAACTTTTGAATAAATTATTGAAGCTACTAGTTTCCCGTTGTCAGCGAAGCTGCAGGATGTTGTATTTGAAGTTAAATATTTTGCCCATTTCAGATAACGCAGACATCTCAAGCACAATTTTTTCTGCTTCATTTTTGTAATTATAAAACGTATATTCCTTACGTTCAATGAGCTAGCGAAGCTACTAGGTTCCGACTCCAGCTGCTAGCGAAGCCGTAGAATGATTTTTAAGTAAAAAAATAATATTTCCGTTGCTCACTTTAGATGCGCGAGCGCGGTTGAAAAATTCTACATTTGAAATTAGCGCAAAGGCAACCCGCAAATGCTTTGGTTTCCAAAAGATTTAACTTTGAGCGATTAACGTTTAACTTTGACAGACGCACCTCAAATTTTCAAATAGAAAAACTAAAATAGATTTCAATCGAAAATAATTATATTGAGCAAACTTCATTGGTATTTATTCATTGTAACTGGTTAATGTGATAAATTCTCATAAATTATCCACTTTAACCGGCTTTTGTGGTTATAATGTATAATCGCCAGTTATTATGTATAATCACCGCGGTGATTATCCACAATAACCGATTATCCACATTAACCATAACATATACATTAATAATTTACTTTATGGTATATTGGATTTCTAGCTTTTCGTATCTGATTTTAACTAAAACTTATTCATGCGTTTTTTCTGACATTTAGAGAATAATAATGTACTTGTACTACTTTAAGTTTATAGAACTAGTTTTTTGAAGTGTTTAGTAGTTGCTGCACTCCACATTTACTGTGTTTTCTGGTTTGCGAAACTCGGTAATTATTTTAAATTTAGTGAATAATCTGTTAAATGTGTGTGTGTGTGTGTAAATTCCACAATTCTAATTAAAGTAACTAGTAAGTGTCTAGTAGCAAGTCTTTAATTTATCACACTGATTGAATTATTATGCAGTTATTAGACTTAATGCAAAATATACACTACTGGGTTTGGAGATAACATATATAATTAATTGTTAGAATACAATTTTGAAACTCTGCACACGTTGAAATCAAATTATAATCGCTGTTGACTAAATAATACAGCGAAAGCTTATCTCGTTTTGGATAATATTTTGAGAAAAGTGTGAATATGTTGTTTCTTTCGCAAACAAAGATTAATTGAAGATATTTTTTGAAAATTTCACTAAAATTGAAAGCGAATATAGTTTTCAATGTATTGCATACATGCTTGAAAGATGAACACCATATCGTTCTGCTGATATCTATTGACTAAATACATTATTGATAAATTCTCTCTCAATATAATATAATCATTTGATGTTTCAATAGTATACAATACCATTTCTGTAATTCTCATTGTTTGGTGTGAATACAGGATCAGTTTATTATTATTTTAAACCTCATTTTCCGAGACTTGGAAATTCAACATTTTTTGATGTCGTATCTGCTATCAGCGGAAAACTCTGTATTCTCTCCCACTTGAACTTTTTTTAAAAAAATTACAGCACTTCTGTAATCAGTCGTCGATGTTCCAAGATTTACCATGCCATCTCTTACGAGGGTATTAAGTAAATCACAGAAGATTAGATAAAAATAATTTACCATGATAATCACTTGGAAACTCTTTTATTTTTCAACATAATCTCCACCAATGTTGGTGCACTTATCCCATCGTTTTATCAGCGCCCCAATTCCAGCTGCATAAAATTCTTTGGGTTGCTGTATCATCCACAGTAAGACTTCGTGTTGACCGTCGTCATCATCTGCAAAGTGTTTGCCTCCAAAATGTTGTTTTATTGGACCAAACAGATGAAAATCGCTTGGGGCTAAGTATGGGCTGTAAGGTTTATGCTGCAGTACTGACCAACCAGACTTTTCACCTGTTTGGTCCACTAAAACAACTTGGAGGCATAATTGAAAGAAAAAGACCTACGAAGTCCAGCAAGCCAAGAGAAAGAAAGTTTTAGGGAAAGTACTCTTTCCTTATGAAACCAAATTTGAGCATCCATATACTAGGAGGCTAACTGTTTCCTTGTCGAAACCACAGTCACAGTCGAGGGACTTCCCAAAAAATTTATTTTGGAAGATTGGAAAGCAGCCATGTGCAGTTAAGATTTGGTTGATGAAAAAGACACCATAACATCTATTATACACCACAAACATCATTCCAAAAAGGAACCTCACTTTTTATGACATATCCCATCTTTGTTGCTATCTTTCATTTGCAAAAATTTTTTGAGTTGATGCTATATCCAAGATTTGGGAATTTTCGCATTATAATCAATATCATCTTTTATGGTGTTCCTCTTGGCAATTGAATCAGCCCTTAATGCCAATAAATGCCCTTTGCCATTTCAAGGATTATGAATTTACCAGAAGTAACATGATCCTATCCATAAGAAAGTGAGTAAGTTTCACTGAATGAAGGACTATTAACACCGACCTGGAGTCCTTGAAGAAGTGATCAACTTCATCAATTGAAGAAATGTTCAATACCAGTGGCGAATCCAGGATTTGGATCTTGGGGAAGCTTAGGTTGTAAAACTTTTGTATCGTCGTGACGAATATCAAATCTCATGGCTCATGTAAACCAAAAAACTTTAATTTTACAGACTTTACTCAACTGACAATTAGAATCACAAAGAACAATACCATACTTTTGACAATTTAATAAAAAATACAATGAAATAACTAGTCAAAAAATGTCTTCGACCGCGCCAACGCTACAAGTGAAATGACTAGAAAAGTGAGAAAATTTTCAAGCCTGTTAAGCCAAAAAGCAATGTTGTCACGTTTTTATTATTTTTTTCATAAAAGGGAAATTAAGAACAAACAGTTACAGTGATTTTAAATAAAATCAAGAAACCTGCCTTAGGTCTGAGAGGGGCTTCATCCCCTTTCCCCCCTCTTTAGATTCGCCACTATCCAATACCACAACATATTGTAATTAAAATTTATACACAGAATAGTTATGGAACTTACAAAAAATGATACTCCCATAAAGGTCTTCAAACCTCAATATAATCTTCCAGACATTTTGTAACCTGTATGTGCAATTTATAAAAACATATTGAAGTAAACTATCAAAATTAATGCACTTTCATCTGAATTGCAACGTCAAAGAATTATTCCTACAATTTTCAAATGACATTTTCAACTAGTCACTTCCCTTAAAATTCCACCACTGAAATAGGTACTGGACTTCGCAGGATCATAGGAATCTGATGCCGAACATTCACTTTTGCGCAAATTTGACATTTTTCGTATATGCACTTCATGAATTCCATTTATTCATCTATTAAGTATCAATAACATTTTTTCCATTTTCTTAAACTTCACTGAACATTTTTAAAAAATGGTGGACCAACTCTCACAAAGCTTTACCCTCAAATGGTGGCTATTTATACCCATGTACTAAGCACTCTGTCTGCAATTTCTGATAAAACGTCTCATTCCTTTAATTAAGAATAAGATATATCTTCTGCATGCTTCCAGATACCACTCTATTTTATTTCTATTTCAGTTTTTCATACATCGCATCATAAATTTCGTCTAATAAAAAAATTTAGCCTGTCTGGGGAAATACAGAATATAGAAAAAAGCGTAATAAAGTAATATCTTTCTAAATGTGAGTAATAAATATGTGGTCTAAGAGTACTTTATCAGTTTTTATTTATTTTTTATGCTTGATCTTGGTTTCGAGAATTTTGCTATTTTTCTTGAACGATAGATACGGAATGCATAGCCGAATAATTTTCCTCCATAAACCTTGGAATAATCTTTTCTGATTTCTAAATTTTTCTTTAACGGTGGCAACGCTTCTGGAAGCAATAACTTTTGTCCTGTTCTCCTCTATTTTACGGTGTTGGAATACAATTCATGGATATTCGCAGTTTTTTCTTTGACATATATGTGATATATTGTTTCTGTTATTTTAAAGGAATGCTCAATTTAATATAATGTCTGAAAACATAAGATCAGAATTGCTATCCATATTTTATCTAAATATACGTGGAATAAAATATGTTACATCTGAGAAAAAAAATCCCCTTTGCCTATTTCGCTTCGTTAACCTCGAATCCCCGATAATTTTATTGTTGTTTAAAAATGTCCTAATAAGAGCTGTAGCGAACTGGACCACAAGCATTCGCAGCTATACATTCTAGGGGTTCGGGTGTATAGTATGTGTACGAGAAGTGTTGGACACATTTCAAAAATTAATTTAAAAAACTAATAATATTGCAACTACTGGTTTTTTTAGATGAGAGCGCATTTAATTTTTTTTTCCAGATAGGTAATTTTATGGTCTAGGTGGTCGTAGATTACTGGAAATCTCCAACTTTTTATTGTCATTATATGTAAAAGTATTTAAAGCTAGAAGAAAAATAAAAGCATGCGTTTATAGGGAAATTTACACTCTTTAATTTTTTAAATCAATTGTAATTCCAAAACTGAAGAGTTTTTGAGATATTCAAGAAACACAAGAAAATGAAACCTGAAAACGCGAATCAGCTTCTGCTGATCGGCAGCCAGTGCGAATTAAAATATCTCGCTGTAGCAAATTTAGAACATCGTATCGCCACCAATCTTAGAAAAACAAGTTTGAAATGCGCTCTCATTTAAAAGAAAAACCGTAGTTTTAACATTATTAGTTTTTGTTTTATTAATTTTTGAAATGTGTCTAAGAATTCTCGGACACAAAGTATATTTATTAACAATAAATTTACAGGGAAAGTATTGACAGTTACATTGAAGTGTTCAATATATTTAGAGATTAAGGTCATAATATCTTACAGTTGAACATGAAACGGCCAAACATGAATGTCCACTAAAGTCACGGTTTAACATTACACGGCTGGACCTTACGCGACTGAATGTCCTCTAAAGACACGGTTGGACCTTACACGACTGAATGTCCACTAAAGACACGGCTGGACCTTACACGACTGATTGTCCGCTAAAAACACGACTGAATGTCTGCTGAAGAAATATCTGGTTGTTAGATTCCATCTGTCATCTCAGATACAGTTCATAGCTAAGAAGAGAAGTCTGGAGGAATCCCAAAATTTCCACACGTACTGTCACAATGTTAATTATCAACCACATCCGGTCATTCAACCACCAATGTCCACTTCCCATCCGGAACGCATCTGAGAATGATAATCAGTATACAGGGTGGTCATATTAAAACTTGCTCTGTATTTGAACCTCTAGCGGCCTATCCGCTCAACCAATCGAAATGAAATTTCAGATATTGTTATTTGAAAGTACGCGCTCGAGATTGTGACGATTGAAAACAACAGAGCTCTCACGGTTTACTGTTACAGTGAAAAAGTTTCGAATTTTTCAAATAGGAGCACCTACTTTTTTCAGGGAAACGTGATCCTCACAGTAAAAAACTTAAAATGAAGTAGGAAGGGTATTTTTAGGGCAGAAAACGATGGCGTTAGGCAGAGACAAAAAAGCTCTTCTAGCTATTATTTATTATTGGTTATTTTCGATTTTTTCTTCGTCTGCGTAACGTTGTCATATTTCGCTCTAAAAATGCCGTTTTAACTTCATTTTAAGTTTTTACTGTGAGGACCCCGTTTTCATGAAAAAAAGTAGGTGTTGTCATTTGTAAATTTCGAAATTTTATCACTGTAACCTTGACTATGAGAACTGGACTATTGTTTTGCATATAATTCTTGAGCGCACATTGTATAATGCTTGCATACAAAATTTTATTCCCCTCTCTATAACGGTACGCTCGCTAGGGGGTCATATATCGGTAGAGTTTCTTTATACCCCGGTTGTTGTTTTTTTTTCTGTCTCCGCCTATAGCCGCCATTTTTTGAGTTAAAATACCGTTCCATCTCCATCTTAAGTTTTTTACTGTGAGGATCACGTTCACATGAAAGTAGGTGTTTCTATTTGAAAATTTCGAAATTTGTTCACTGTAACCGTAAACTATGAGAGCTCTGTTGTTTTCAATCATCACAATTTCGAACGCATACCTTCAAATAACAATATCTGAAATTTCATTTTGATTGGTTGAGCGGATAGGCCGCTATATATAGGGCAAGTTTTTTTGTGATACCCTGTATCTTTCCAACAGCAGAAAGTGCGCTGAGCGACTACGCTACAAAGCATATTTTAACTTTCTTCGTATCTGTTAGGCACAGGAAGCAAGTTTCCCAATATCACTTATTAGTCTCGTAAAAACTATAATCCTTGTAGTAGAGACAGGCAGCTTGAGTAACACTAGTTATGAAGAGTTGCTGGATAATAAGCTAAAAGCTTATTGGCTTTTGCAGTGGAATTTCTATGAGATTGAGCATTTCTTATCGTTTCAGAAATGACGAATCATATAAGTTAAAAGAGACAATTATTTGGACGACCACATTTAAGAACATATTTACAGATTGCCACATTTCCATTTAACAGGGTTGATACTTGTCCTACATTTTATAGGTACAGTATCAGCAGCAGCTTACATGGCACTGAAGTCTCTCCGAGAAGAGAATGCTTAGAGGACCTACAGACCGTACGGCACTAAATGACATAGTAGAGACAAGTATATATACTCTGCTAATAATCCGTAGATCTACATATCAACTGTGGGAATCGAATAGACAACGTCATACGATTCCGATTAAATAGCTGCTAATATGGATGTCAAGTGAAGTGATTAGCTCAAAGAAATGACATGAAAACCTTAAAGAAAAAATGCTTCGAATCTTAGAGTAAAGGTACGAGAGACAATTTAGAAAAGATGCAAGCTTCGTAACTTAAAATGCAGAATTTCCTAACGGTATCCATTTTTCTGAACAATCCTGCAACATACAGAATATCATTGTGACATTAACATTTTTTTATGAATTTATTGTATATTAGTGGACGTGAAATTTAAAAGTAAACAGCAACAATGTCAAGTTTAGCATTTATTATCGCATGCTAAAAGCACGGCCTTCCAGAAATATACATTCTCAAGCCATATTTGAGAATTCTAACTCTTTCAAAGTATTAAAATAAATCAGATGTTAGAAATAAAAGAAGAAAATGCAGAATATAAGCCATTCATATGTTGTTCATCATAGTGAAATAAACAAATATATTTATTACAAGCATGCATTTTGCCTCCTCTGTCGTTGCCAACTCAAGCAACAGGTGCTTGAAAGGAGAGTAATTAAGATGATTAAAATTATTCCTCCCACCTTGTTGTCGAAAACTTCATCTTTCTTCAACCATAAATATTTAATTAATTTACCACTTACAACCTAATATTGAAGTCGCTATAATAAAAACGAAATTAAAATTTCCGCGTAAATTATGGCAATTAGTTGATATCGAAAAAAGACTCTGCAGTTTTGTGGAGAGCCTTGTTTAAGTATCTTTCTGGATTAACTTCTTTTCAAGCTATAGATGGATGATTCGCAAATTTTGAAAAGGCTTACGAAAATGAATATTCAGAATGCTTTGGGAAAATACTAACGAATTTCATTCGCCTATGCTATGATAGATATTATCAATGAATTTCTTTACTATAACAGTCACTTAACCCGGAAGGATGCGCTGGAGTCGTTTTATGACCCTAATCCCTCGGAAAATTCAGATTCATAGAAAACTAGCTACCTGTTCATTCTTTTCTTAACAGTAGCTGAGTTAGTCACCCCCTCTGCCTTTTCTGAGTATTTAGAAAGTATTTCCGGAATATTTTTTCCTCCATTTATTAAATGACCCCACGCGTCTTTCCGTTTGTTCCACAAACTAGTTATTAAACGTAGCTTATATGGTCTGCTCGTTATTTTCCTAGCCGAATTGAAGTATTTACCTGCTGCTCGTAATGCCGACTCCATAAGAAAAAGAAATGGAGCGTTTACCTAAACTTTTTGCTGAAGTTGAAACTGATGAGGATCCAGTCTTTGGCAATGAGCCTGAGGAGAGAGGAAGATCATGATCATTTCAGATCATGAAAGTTTCTGCGAACATGATATGGAATCGGAAGAGGACGGAGATTCTGAAAATGAAGATGTGCATAACGTGTTCATCAAAAGAGGGCACTGAGTGAAGAAAAATAAAATTTAGGCAAAATATTTGTTTTGATAATATTGTGTCACGCTTACATGGAAAAAAAGGACCAGCGAAAGATATGACAAGCCCTGTGAAGAGTCGGGAGTTATTTATCAACGATAACTTGATATATTTAATTGTAAATTGAACAAATATATTTATCGAGAAATGCGCACCACACCTTTCACGTGAAAGAGATGCGCGAAAAATGAACCTCTAGAAATGCGTGTTTTATTAGTGGATATTAATGGAGTAGATTTGAATTGCGTTAAGTATGTATTCTTAATGTCTAAAAGTCAGAAGCTTTATTTTTCGAGCTAAAAATATAACGATTTTAACAGCGCAGGGTTGAATTTTAGTTTGGGGTCATTCTATGACTCCAAAGCGTATTAGCGTTCGCTAAGGGGAAGCGTGTTCTCTCTTGTTAAAAGAGTAAGGTGTTGTTTAGTAATTTTAAATCTGACGTTGGATGTATTGATTTCTGTGCCGTTTCGATGCACTAAGGCTATTTGAAGATGAACCTCGTAATTTTAACTGTTTGAAATGCCATGAACGGTACCTGAGCCGGTACTTTACCTTCTCCTAACTTGACGTTGAATAGATTGATTTCTGTCCCGTTTCGAAGATGCACTAAGGCTATTTGATGAAGAACTTCGTAATTTCAACTGTTT
>BGPR01020232.1:403-28127 GCA_013235015.1 Araneus ventricosus
ATGCGCAAAAGCGCAGAGGGTTTCAGAATCCATTGATATACAATATCCTCGCATGTTCTGGAAAGTCATAAGTCTGTCACGCGCACTCTCAATAAATATTGTACCCGAATGTGAACTCTCTGTCTCGTCTGCCTAGTTGGAGGCGAGACGCTGTAATTCGTAAAATGCCAAGTAAAATAGCTTTCATCTCATGTATACCTGCTGTTGCATGATTCAATTACAGATATGTGTTTTAAAAATAAATAAAAACAGCAATCTCAGTCATTTTTAATTTCCTATTCAGGGTGTCCACACTTATCGTGGTTCAATAGCTAATTTCTAAACCGTTAGATATGGACATATAGTTCCAATTGAAAAAAATGCTTTAAATAAAGGGAAGAATTATAATATATGTGTTTTGAGTGAATAAATATATTCGTGAAAAGGTTACGAAATCTAACTTTTTATACGGTCCCCCAGTCCTATCACTCATATTTAGTAAAATATTCTTGACACCAATATTTTAAATAAAAAACGTCCCACTCTTTTGCGAATAAAACTGACCGAGTTATGGAACTTTGAATATCGCTGACTTAGACCACTTTACCCCATTTCAATAGACGTCTTGAAGACGATCCACCAATCAATGCGCAGCACTCGCTCGACGAGACAGTTGATTGGTTAAAAATCATGAAATTAAACGCTCCATAACTCACTCGTTTGAGTCGCAGAAGAGTGAGATTTTTTTTGTTAAAAATGTTAGAGTGTCAAGAATATTTTATTAAATATGACTGATAGGACCGGGGGGAGCATATAAAAAGTTAGAATTCGTAACTTTTTCAGAAGTATATTTAGTGACTCAAAAAACATAAAATATAATTCTTCCCTGTATTCTCCTGTTGGAACTCTATCTCTAACGGTTTAAAAATTAGCTATTGGACCACGATAAGTGTGGACACCCTGTATAATAAATATCAAAGTATTGAAATCGACAAATAATTCGACTTCCAGATTTTGATGAACCTCTACGTTTTAGACCTCCGTAATCCCGAAACCTAAAAGACTATTTTTGGAATTATACCTGTGTAAACACTATAATTCAAGTTACTGTTCAGAATCCGTTTCAGAATTTTTAATAGCAATAGTCGAATTTTATAGTTTAACGCAATAGTAGAATGTGCATTCTCGATCGACTTATAAACTGATATTTTTATGCTTTCTGTCAAGAGAAATTCATCCGGTTCCCCGAGACTATGACCTTTGGACGATTTTACATCGGATAGGGGTGTCAGGCATTGAGTCATCTGAGCGCATTTCCGGAGTTCTTTGTTACATCACGCTCAGTAAAATGTAAACATCACCCTTCCATTCTTCATTTCCCCCTATTTTGATGAAAATAAGTCCGCCCGGCGCATGCGCAAAAGCACGGAGGGTTTCCGAATCCTTTGCTATACAATATACAAATGAAATTCAGCATTTTATCTTTACATCCAAAATGTAGAATGATATCAAATTTTGGACGATGTGTGGACTAGAAGTCAATATGTCCGTCTCGCCTTCTTACGTGAATAAGATACGGTAGACCTTCGATTAACCGTCACCGTCCGGATGAGGGCTGTGCCGGATAACCGAATAGACGGATAACAGATACCACTTAATACGTATGTAGAGTAACGACCTTTCAGTGCCGTCTTGGGACGAAAATGAAAATAAAATCTTTTAAAAGTGAATAACACATACATAGATGATTTAATTTTACAAAACGATCAATATAAACGATTAATATAAGAGTAGTAATGTACAGAAATGTATTTAACACTCCCAGCGGCACTATGGAAATTTTCAAACGTTTGAGAAACGTCACCTTCGAAAACTCAGTAGTACTAGCAAACGGCAGCAATTTTTAACGATGAATATTCCTTTCCCCCTTCTGTGGTTAGAGCGCTCTCCGACTCGAAGGAGAGATATGACAATGATTTATACTACTGTGTGACTTCGCTTTAATTTGGAAGGAAACGGGTTGGAATGAGGTGGGAAGCAGAAAGCCCACACACAAACTCACAACCACTCTTCTTCCAACTGCGGGGTGACATACACAATAGACGGTTCACAATGGACAGGCCAACCCTCCAATTACTAGTAGGCGCGTGGTCCTGGGGGAAAGGAAATTCCAATAGCCCGAGAATACTCGGGCCTGGCGCTAGAGATGCAAAAAAGTACGCGAGATATTTCGGGCTTGCCGCTGAGTGGGTTAATACTGTTACGAAAGTCTCTCTGTGGGTGTATGGTGTAAACAGTCCAACATGCAGGATAATGGGAATGAAGGTTTATTCACAAATATGCATGAAAACACGTAGCACAGGTACAGAAAACAATAGTTCTTGCACAGATTAGCAACGTAAACGGATGACAATTCACAGATATTAACAGTTCAGCACTTTGATATTTAGCAACACAAAGAGTCAGCAAATAACTAGTAACGACAATAACAGCACTTTGAATAGCGCTCAGCTCACCAGCTTCCTAGCTCGCACTGCAGACGAAACTCTAAAGTCGTTCTAGTGGATCAATACTACTGCCGCTCGGCGTCTAACAGCTTACTAGCTCGCACAGCGGATAGAACTCCAAAGACGTTCGCGCTCCGAGGTGATCCCAGTCGATCAACATTCCCTCCGTCATCCAGGCGCTCTCCTTATATAGTCTCCCCCGGACATCACATGGAATCATCTAGTGCATTCATGGCGTATCTTCTCTCCTAATAGAGATATCGAGAAGATTCCAGCACCTTTGAGATCCCATATTTCGTCGCCAAAGTCGCCGAATTTGTCGCCAAAGTCAGGGCTCCAGACGTGGCTGCTGACGGTCATCCCATACTTACCACTGTAAAACTCTCTTCTCAACCTTAAGACTCACATTGCTGGGAAGCAACTTTTCATGTTTGTAACAATACTATGAACGATGGCTACAGACGATGACGAATGACAGAAATTGACGGTCAAACGAGTAACGGTTAATCAAGTTTTATTGTTCCTAAAAATGCAACGCCAGAGATGACTGAATTTTAGCATATTATCTTTACACCAATATTTGATATCTGCGTCAAATTTGGATTCAGTTAAACATAGTGAAGATACTCAAATTGCACATTCGATTCTCTTCTCTATTCAACGTAGCTGAACACTAAGCACGAGATATTGTGTAAAAATGCAAGAAAGTCAAATGAAGAACATTCTCGCTGATTGATTTTCATAAGCACAATTTAATGCAAATATTGTCCTAGAAACATTAATTTAATCTTCATTTCTAACTTTGTAGTACAAAGCTGTAAACGAATATATTGTTACGAACATGCGATGTCGCTTTCCCACAATGTTAGTCTTATGGTTGGGAAGAGAGATTTACAGGGATGAGTATGGAATGACCAACAGCAGCCAGACCTAGATACCTGGCCTTGGCGACCATTTTTGTCACTTGGCGACGAAATGTTGGATCTCAAAAATGCTGGAATTTTCTCGATATCTCTATTAGGGGCCGAGATTGGGATTCATCCAGATGATTCCATGGAACGTCACGGCCTGTCGTGGAGACTATAAAAGGAGAATATATCACAGAGGGGTAGTGTTGTTGATAGACTTTGAATGTGTTGTTTGACTGGGATAGCCTTTGGAGTGCGAATGCCTTTGGAATCTCTCATTGGGGTTTTATCCGCTGTGAGAGCTAGCAAGCTGTTACACGCCGAGCGGTATTGAAAGTGCTGTCACTGTTATTATCAGTGAATTGCTGTCTGTTTGTGTTGCTAATCTGTGCAAGTGCTGTTTTTTTCCTGTTACCTGCGCGTCGTGTTTCCTGGAATATTCGAGAATAAAGCGTCATTTTCAGTTATCTTGCTTGTTGGACTGTTTTCACCCTACATACACCAAACTACTTTTGCAACAATATTGTTACGAAAATCGTCAGTTGGGCGTGAGGTCAAAGCAATCCAACAAGCAAGATAACTGAAAATGATGCTTTATTCTCGAATATTCCAGGAAACACGACGCGCAGGTAACAGGAAAGAAACAGCACTTGCACAGATTAGCAACACAAGGAGACAGCAATTCACTAATAATAACAGTAATAACACCAACAATAGCGCTCGGCGTCTGACAAGCTGATCAACTCGCAATGCGAACAAAACTCCTAAGAGATTATTGATTCCTCGTTCGATCGATATTTATACTCTTTCCGACAGGATGTGACGTCATATAGAAATGTCTCGTTTCCCCGTAACTCCTTTCCTAATAGAGATAAGGCGAAAATTCTAGTATTTTCAATTATCTTCATTTTGTCGCCAAATTTGTCGACAAGTCGCCAAGGTCAGGGGGATAATTCTAGTATTTTCAATTATCTTCATTTTGTCGCCAAATTTGTCGTCAAGTAGCCAAGGTCAGGGGGATAATTCTAGTATTTTCAATCATCTTCATTTTGTCACCAAATTTGTCGTCAAATAGCCAAGGTCAGAGGGATAATTCTAGTATTTTCAATTATCTTCATTTTGTCGCCAAATTTGTCGTCAAGTCGCCAAGGTCAGGGGGATAATTCTAGTATTTTCAATTATCTTCATTTTGTAGCCAAATTTGGCTCAAGTCGCCAAGGTCAGGGGGATAATTCTAGTATTTTCAATTATCTTCATTTTGTCGCAAATTCGTCGTCAAGGTCAGGGGGATCGGCTTGGCCTCCCCCCGGCGTCCGATAAAACCTCTGTAATTGTCTCTTCCCAAACATTAGACTAACATTGCTGGGAATCGACATTACAGATTTGTTACACTATTTTTATAAGAAAACATAATAGAGTCTGCTGTAAAACATTCAGTTAACTGCTATTTACTTAAATGTCATCACGAGTCGAGCTAGTATTCATATTCTCAGCATCACATCATGTTATTTTTTATCGAATCCACGCTCCGCTATGATTTCTCATTCCAAAAAATTACTTACTGTGTAAAAAAATTTCGATAAAAATCACTGATACCATGCACATTTGGGATAGCATAATCAAAAGGGAACAAAATTAATATAGTTTGGAGAAAAGATTCTTTCAGATCACGAATTAAAAATATAATAAACAGAATACCGTCGACTCCAAAAAATGTCGGCGGAAGATATTATCAGTGTTGCTATTACACGAAACAAACATTTTGACATTTTAATGGAAAATAGCTCTTTCTCATTTTCTTTTTGTCGCTTCAAGAATGAGGTAAAAAAAAAATCACAATTTTGCTCCTGGACTTTCAAAAGTTAAGAAAGCAATTCCATTTTGTATTTTTTTTTTTCCCCATTTGCGAATGCAGTGATTGTGAAAAACAACCAACTGTTCAGATACGAGTTCATTCAATAGAAAGAGATAGAAAATGTCTCTGAAATTGAAAATTGTCTTCTTTTGTTAAAAAATTGTCTCTCTCTCTTTTTATTCTCTAATCATAAAGCAATCTGAAAGCATGTGAAATGAAAGTCTCTTGTGCTATGAGCGTAGGAAGGTTGTTAACTGTTTTTTCAAAATGTCTAAATGTTCCTCTAAAGTAAGGAAGCGATTAAATCGATTGTAAATAAAAAGTTTTAAATGGGTAAACAGTTTTGTCTGTTTGAATACATCTCATGGCGAACCATTTCGATTCAATTTTTCTCAGTATTGAAATCACGAGATAGGAAATTTTTATAATCCTGGTCTTAAGTCAGTAAACCAAATCGTAAGAAATTTTCAAGGGATAATCAAGAATTAATCATTTATATTGTGCATAATCACCAGTGTCCCCAGATGATTAATAAATCTGTGTAGACAGACTCCAAGCCTGATAATCTCGTTGATGATGATGATGACAAACATCTTGTAAATAAATTTTGATTTTATAAAAATTAACAACTTATATTTTTTAGTGCACGTGCGTTGTCGCATTGCAGTTTTTCATGCATTGATGCACGCGCGTTCTTAAAAGTATTAATTCAGATTTGTAAATAAAAGGTTAAGTTTGATTTTTTCAAATGTCGTCCGTATTATTTTTTATTCTTTGGTGAAAGATAAAACCTTCTAATAGTTAAGGGGACACATTACCCCAAAAATGGCCAAAATATCAATTTTTATTTTATTGGATAATTTTGTTGATCTTATCTTTCTACTACATGTTCCAAAATTTCAAATTTGTACCTTTAATATTATAGAAGTTATGGTACTTACGTATTAACGCCACCGAGGCTACAGATTGGCGGTAATGCGCCAACAAAGAGCAATCTTGTTTACAAAAACCGCCAAATTGGCGGCACTTAAAAACCGCCAAATTGGCGTTAATACATAAGTACAAACACCGCCAAATTGGCGGCACTTAAAAACCGCCAAATCTGTAGCTGCGGTGACGTTGGTGGCACTTAAAAACCGCCAAATTGGCGTTAATACGCAAGTACAAAAACCGCCAAATTGGCGTTAATACGCAAGTACAAAAACCGCCAAATTGGCGGCACTTAAACACCGCCAAATCTATAGCTGCGGTGGCATTGGCGGCACTTAAAAACCGCCAAATTGGCGTTAATACGTAACTACAAAAACCGCCAAATTGGCGGCACTTAAAAACCGCCAAATTGGCGTTAATACGTAAGTACAAAAACTGCCAAATTGGCGCCACTTAAAAACCGCCAAATTGGCGTTAATACTTAAGTACAAAAAATGCCAAATTGGCGCTAATACTTAAGTACAAAAAACGCCAAATTGGCGTTAATACGTAAGTACAAAAACCGCCAAATCTGTAGCTTCGGTGGCGTTAATACGTAAGTACCGAAGTTATTTAGTTTTTTATTTACGTTGTGTGACCAATGATAAACGCGTGCGCATGACAACTTTATCTGGCTTTTTCTCCATGTCGAACTTTTTTTCACTTTCATGTTTTCAAAATGCTAAGGCTTTTTTCCTTTTTGAAATAGAACTTTCAAATTTTTTGCACTTGTTTATAGTTATGCATATGATAAAACTGTGCATGCAATAAGCATTTAGTTGCTTTGTTTTTCTTATATACAAGATATAAATTGAAATACTGCTAAATTTCTTCATTTTTCACCACATAACACAGTAAAATTCTTTATTTAAGCGAATATTAGATGCACCTTAAAATTCATGCACAGTTTCACGTAATATATTTCAGTGAATCTGCAAATAAAACTTAAAGCAAAAATATTCATATTTGAAAAAGTAGTAGGGAATTTTTAAAATTTAAATTTAAACTTAACAAGCAGATCAAAAGGAATTTTTCTCTTTAAGATGACTTTGTATGATAGTTAAGTTTTAATAGTACGGAAATTTTTTTCAATAATACTTCAAATAAAAAAATTGTTCAGAAGGTAATGTCTCCCCTTAATTACAAGTATGTTACGATAACTTGTGTTACCATTATATAAATAATCTATCCAACACGTGAAAAAAGTATAAATATTATTCTATTTTCAGCTTTAATAACATAATAATGTTTTCAGGTTGGCATTCTTTCTGCAAGGTACGCGATGTAAAAAATCGTTACTGACAGAATTAGTGTTCCTTAAACATCGATAGTTCAACTATCGATAGTGCAGTCGATAGTTTCACCAAACGATAGACTGAACTATCGATAGTATCGATAGTTTCAAAATAATCAATACCATCGATAGTTTTCTCCATGGCAATACTATCGATAGGAGTATTTTCAGTCGATAATTTAGAAACTAGTGAAAGTAACTTATGAAACTAGATAGTTCCAGTCGATTATTTCAGTCGATAGTTTTGAAACTGTTGATAGTTCCAGTCGATAGTTTTAAATTATAGACTGAAAATGCGCCTATCGATAGTATTGCCAGGGAGAAAACTATGGATGGCATCGATAGTTTTCAGAAAGTCGATACTACCGATTTTTTCAGTCGATAGTTCCTAAAACCGATACGTTCGACTTGGCTTCGATAGTATCGATACTCTATCGATGTTTAAGGAACACTAGATGGAATGCAACGGCTGCTAAATATCTAACAAACTGAATTGGTGAATATATTGACGTGCGCTATTATTAGGCTTGCCAGATTTCTGAAATGTTCAACCGGGACACCGGAATGCCCCCCCCCCAGCGTCGCGGGTATTCAAGGGTACACACCCTAGACGGGTTTTTAGAGTGTTTTAGAAGGTAGTTTATTCTCAATGCTATGTATAAATGGTTACTGATTAAAAACCTAAACTAGGGGTAATAATAAATGACACAATCATATAAATTTAAACATTTTACTTCTTACATGTTATTATTTATAAGTTACTTAAGTAAGAAGAAACACTTTGAATGAGGAATAAAAATTTGAACAATATTTACATGTACTTTTCATTGGCTAGGACGTTTTTTAGAAAGTCTTTTTTATTATCAATCTTGTTGTAAAAATCTTCACAAGCTAATCCGATATTAATTTTACATGTCATCAAGCCTTTAACCGTAGATTCCCCTATCATCAGTTCATGCGTTGTTCATCAAAGAAAATACTCTCTCAACTGGTGCTGATGTCCCAGGTAAGCAGAAGGCATACTCGAAAATTTTTATCCGATTGGGGGATGCTATGTGATTCTCCTGGAAGTGACCAAACAGCCTGAGCCATTTTTCTTCATTTGAAATAATCGCATCTCTGGTAGTCTCTTCTTGCTTCCACTGTTCCCAATTTGACTGCAAATACTCTTTAGCAAGCACAACTTCGTGAAAGAGCTCATCATTGTTTATTTTCATATCGGGTACATCAAGAAGACTGCTATTAATAATTTCAGCAGAAGTTTCGGCGTTTTCCCAATCAACAGCATTTGTTTTGGTCAGATTGACCCATGCAAACTGCTCAGTTATCCCAAAACTATTCTCCCAGAGGTCCAAGTATGCAATGCATCTTACATAAAAGCCATCAAATTCTTCTTTCACACTGTTACGGATCCTAAATAATCCTTCACAGTTAATTATTTTTAGACTTTTTTGGTCATCTATAATCATATTTAATTTTTACCGGGACGTGAAGTAAACCGGCCGAGACACCGGGATTTTGTCTGAAAACCGGGACGTCTGGCAAGCCTAGCTATTATGATCACGTTGCGTGCTATATTGTTTTCATCCAATGTTTGTTGACTAGAAAATTGTGTTTTATGAATTTGTGTTTGCGTTTCTCAACGTTTCCAGAAAGTTCTATTTCTATGCTTAATTATTTATTTGAATGCAGTAAAACTTCGATAAACCGGCACCGTCTGGACCAGGAGAACGACGGATAACTGAAAAAATCTTAATACATACATACAGTATCGTGATTTTCACTGATGGCTTGGGACAACCAGCGGGAGTGGTCTCCCCTAAACTTTCTCGTATACTTTCTAAGTGGAGATTCGTCAAAATCTCGAGTTCGAATTTTTTTGACGATTACAATACTTTCTCTTTGTATTCTTCGTATACGAGAAAGTAAAACAAAAAAACAAACCTGAAATCAAAAATCTGTTGCCACGTTTCAAAAAAATATTACTTTGAAGCAGGTGAGATAAAATAGGCAATGAAATGAATACTAAAGCGAAAATTCTGCTTTGGAATTGAATTCCCAAGAAAACAATTTATACTACCACAATCGTAACAATTGCAAAAGCCCGTAAATAAAAGATTTGCTGAAATAATGAGATCGGTTTGAATTTTATTTACAACAATGAAAAATTTCTTACAATTTATGTTTAAGAATATTATTTATTGTTGTAAATAAAATTTACAACAATAACAGATTCCTACCAGTACTTTGCGCATGAGAATCGGATTAAAAGAAATTGAATATGCAATTTGAACGCCCCTTTTTGACGGATTTGGTCCAAAATTTAATACGGGCCTACATTCATGACGATAAAACTGTGTACCAAATTTTATCCATCTAGCTATTCAAGTTTTTGAGTTATAGTGTTCACATGACCGCGGACATACAAGCAGACAGACTTCCCTTTGACGGATTTTGCGCAAAATTTTATAGAAACCTACAAATTATGTTTAAAGACCACATACCAAATTTCATCCCCGTAGCTCTAATAGTTTTCGAGTTATCGTGTTCACAGACAGACACACACACACAGACAGACACACAGACATAATTCTAAAATTGTGTTTTTCGGACTCAGGGAGGTCTAAAACGTGGAGATTTGTGAAAATCTCGAGTTCGAATTTTTTGACGATTACAATACTTTCTCTTTGTATACTTCGTATACGAGAAAGTAAAAATGGATCCCTTCAATGTGAATAATCCATACATATTGTATTTAATTTTACAAAACGGTCAATGTAAATTTTAATATAAGAGTAGTAATGTAGGGAAATATATTGCGATACTGTGAGCCTACGTTACTTTCTTACAGTCATACATCATACAGCACAGCATCATACAGTACTTTCAGCTTTAATCAGTAGATACAAAAGTAATCCGTGGATTATTTTAAAGATGTCTATTTGTTCGTTAATATTTTTTAGACTTTGACGGATAACAGAAACTGACGGTTAAACAAGTGACAATTAATTGAAGATTAACTGCGCTTCTAGAAACCTTTCGGATTTTATTTAAACGGCTCTTGCGCAAGTGGAATTCAGTACATCGTTTAGTACTGTTCAGCAACGGATTCCGAGACTACCACTTTTGGACGATTTCACACCGGAAAGGGGTGTCAGGCAATGAATCATATGAGCGCATTTCAGGAATTCTTTGTTTCATCCCGCTCAGTAAAATGTAAACATCACCCTTCCATTCTTCACTTTCCCCCTATTTTGATGAAAATAACTCCGCCCGGCGCATGCGCAAAAGCACGGAGGGTTTCAGAATCCGTTGCTAAACAATACGAGAGTGTTTATTTTTGATGTGATAATGCCTTTAGTCTGGCATTCTGCCTGCGAATTGTTGTATTTGCATGTAAAATCGTCTAAATCATTATTATGTTTCAATTTTTCAAGCTGGATGTTCGAATTTCCAATTTTCTTTCTCTTTTTATTTAATCTCTCTCAGTACATTATGCTATCGCTTACTCCAGGAATCTCTATTTTTGATGTGATAATGCCTTTAGCCTAAAATATTATCATTTTTCGGACTCGAGTAGGGGTTTCCAACCGTTTTTCCCTTGCGTACCCCTTGATTATTCTTTTGGTTTTCGCGGGGCGGCCCCCGGGGGGAGTAGCCAACCCAACCATCCGTCTATGCAAAGAAGTTTTTATCAATAATGTTAAGGTTTGCTTAAAAGTGAAATGACTCGACTTAATAACATTTTCAGAACTTAATTTTGATTTTTACATTTTATTCCATTGCCATAATAGTATGAGTTCAACTCCAAAGCAAATGAAAAGAGTATTGTAATTACAGTCGACGCTCGTTATAACGACCCTCTGCGTCCCACAGCAAAATGTCTTTGTAACGAGTGGTCTCTATAGTGGATATAATTAAAAACTGTACACGTGCACGCTCAGCAATTCTATATAATTAGGCGATTTTTAAAGAGATTCCAACTAAATACTCAACTTATTTTTCATTATTGGTATTAAAAATAAAATTTTATCAATTAAAAATATATTTCTAAAACAGATTATAAAGTAGAAAATAAAGGGTGTTATATACTTACAGAACATTTATTTTCTAAAGAAAAAATCAGAAATGGTTGTTTTTTTGCAAAAACAACCATTTCTTCGCTGGTCCGGTCCAGATTGTTCGCTGAATCCGGACGTTGTATTGGGATTAGACGACACTGTACGGTCGTTATACCGGAAGTAAAATAACATAGTGCATAGGGAAACACAACTGGGGATTTTATCACTGGTCGTCATAATGGAATGGCCTTTATAATGTGTGGTCGTTATAATGGAATGGCCTTTATAATGTGTGGTCGTCATAATGGAATGGCCTTTATAATGTGTGGTCGTCATAATGGAATGGCCTTTATAATGTGTGGTCGTTATAACGAGCGTCGACTGTATTTCGTTTTAACTTATAAGGATATCTTAAAGTTACACTTCGTAATAATAAACTATTTAAGTGGTATAGTTATTAAATAGAAAGTATTCATTTGGAGAAACAAAATTCTCTAACTTTTTAAATCCTCCATGTTTTCTTGTTTCCGCCATCAACAAATTTGATTTCGTACCACTGGTTGGGAACCTCTGGACTTAGAGGTTCGAATTTACAATTTTCTTTCTTTTTTTCCAATTTTCTTTCTTTCTCTTTTTATTTCTCTCACTGTTTTTATTCTGCCAACCAAGCGGATATTAACTTCTAAAAACTTTTAAAGATTCTCGAACTGTTTGTTCTCAAGTTAAACGTGCGTTATTTTAAAATAGAATTTTTTTTATACTAGTAAAGAAGTGCGAAAAAAAATATCGCCATTTTTTTAAATTGATGATTATTCCGATTTCATAGGTGAGTTAATCGAAGAGGATTTTATCACCTAACTGCACAAGTTTCATTAAATTCAGATCACTCGTGTTTGCGTAGCTTCAGATCAAACATCCGAAGAATCAGACAGACAGACAAACATGGTTTGCAGCCCTATCTTTCATTGGGTTAGTATAGAATTCTTGCAGTTGATTAGACGGACAAATATGGTTTGCAGCCCTCTTTTTCATTGGGTTAGTATAGAATTCTTGCAGTTTATTAGACGGATTCGTGGTTCAGAAATTATTGAAGGAAAAATGGGTTGATGTTGCATTCTCATTTCTTCACACCTTCGAAATATTATACAGGGTTAGCATACACTCCCCAAGATACATACACTCCCCAAGTTTAAAAGCCCGCCTCGTTTCTCGCGTGCTCGCTAGATGGCAGGCCTGTAGCGGCACTGTACAAGATGGCGGCAATGCAGGAGAAGAGTTTCTGTGTATTGGAATATGCCAAGTGTTCTTCGGTTGCGAGCGTTCAGCGTGCATTCCTACGCAAATATGGAAAAATTGCACCTGGTCATTTGTAGTATGTAGCAGAAACTTGGTGAGTGTATGTATCTTTTCATGTATCACCCGTCATTGTACGTCGTATACTTGTAAATAAACAGTCCTTTGAAACCCGATGAATCATTTAGGCTAACCCTGTATAATGGCCACAGAAATAAAAATATTTTTTTTCACTTTTGGGCGAATAATCTCTTGAAACGCTTCCATTTTACTGAAATGGCGGTTGTTAAAAATTATAACAATGGTTTCTTATGCCTTATTGTAACGTACTTACAGCATAAAAGTATTAATTGCACTGTAATTTGAAGAAATCCAGGCAGAGGAGATACTCGGTTGGGGTAAAGTAACCACTTAATTGATTTCCCCTTGCGTCATACGTGCATCGAATTAACGTATTTGTAAACCTGTAAAATTAAGTCATGCATAGGCTTCGTATTTTGGTACAAATATTTCAACCTGCGCCTTGGTTGAGAAAAGGTGTAAAAAATAAACAGATGAAAGGTTGATTTCTTTTTCCAGCTTTATAAAAGTGAAGAATAAAAATGACAGCATTTTCTCAAAGCAGATGGCGCCATCTCATTAGAAAGTAGAACAATATATTGAACAAGCTGCGTACCCCGGCTATCTTCAATAATGCGTCATTCCCTGGAAGAGAGAAAAAGTGTGGTCACGTGACACATTATAACGTAATTTCACCGTCGAACAGCCATCCCGGCGTTGCTAGCGCTTGCGTCATTCCCTGGCGGAGAGAGTCACGTGACAGCCGCTTAACTAAATAAATACTTTGCGGATGCATGAAGTTTAATTTTTTTTTGTGAGTGAAATTTTAAAGTAAGAACTTCCAAATTTCACACACCTATAACAAACAACGGTAACTTTTAACCAAAAAAAAAAACGTAAGAAGGAAATCCTATAAATAAAGCCTTAAAAAAGATTATTAGCCGAAACACACAAAAAAAATTAAAATCCGCAATTTTGGAGGAATTTTTTAATCTTCGGTCCAAACACGGATAATGCAGCCAGGCACACGGAAAAAAGTTTCGTGCGATTATTTCTAGAAATCGCGAAGTTATTAAATGTTTAAGTCGAATTTCGAGTAATTTTCGAAAAATCGAAAATAATAAGTTTTGGGAATCCAATTTTTTAAATCACTCGGTCTGAGAGAGCAAAGCGCACACTTTTCCAGGACGTAGACTCGATTTTTCACGATGATGAGAAAGAGATACAGGCGGTTCAAGCATTCCGTCCGCGAAAAAGCGTCGAAATGGACTTAATTTTAAAAAATCGCAAAAAATACAAATTCGTTTTTTTGTGAAAACATTATACCGTGTCCTGGCAAAATGAATTGTCTATCCGATTCCGGAATTAATTTTTGTCGGATTTTATTACGGAGGGTAGGATGGCAGTTTTAAAAACGACCGAAATGGCGGAAATATTTCCCATGCCGTCCTTCGGAGTCTCTGCACGATAGATGGGATTACAGGGGAAGACCAATAAATCGATTTGGCGTTATTAATTACTATCTTTTTAGATGCTTTTAATTTCGGAATTTAAGTGGTCAAAATGGATTCCTTGTATTATGTATGAGGGGGTGCCGGCTCAGGTGTCGTCCTCTTCAAATGATTTCGGCTCAAAATTACGAGTGTCCGTCACAAAATATCCCTCGTGTTGCTTCAAAACGGGACGTTAACCCTCTCAGCGGCGCTATGGAAATTTTGAAACGTTTGAGAAACTCCACCTTCGAAGACTCAGTTGTACTAGCAAACGGCAGCAACTTTTAACAATGAACAATCCTTCCCCCTTCTGTGGTTAGAGCGTTCTCCGATCTCAAAGGAGAGATATGACAGTGATTTATACTACTGTGGGGGCTTCGCTTTAAGGGGGTAGGAAACGGGTTGGAATAGGTGTGGAAAGCAGAATGCCCAGACACAAACTCACAACCCCTCTTCTTCCAACTGCGGGGTGGCATACACAATGGACAGGCCAACCGTCTAATTACTAGTATGTATGTGGTCCTGGGGGGAAGGAAATTTCAATAGCCCGAGAATACTCGGGCCTGGCTCTAGAGATGCAGAAAAGTTTGCGAGTTTTCTCGTAGTCTGCCGTTTGAGATGCAAAAAGTTCACGAGATATTTCGGGCTTGCCGCTGAGTGGATTAATATAGCTAAATTAAACGCATATTTACGGATCCCACATATTAGGGAATGAGGTCGCTTCTTATTGGCTCTTAGAGTCACGTGACATGTCTTGCTTCTAAATGACGTCGTGAAACTAAACGGTGCTTGAAGGTTCGTCCTTTATTTGTTTTATTCTAAAAATACATTCACCTTTTTCTTGAGAAAAACCCAAATAATCATAATCAGAAGTTTTAATTTCCCCATGATGCGATAGCAGAAGACAAAGTAATAATTAAAGTTCCGCCTAAACATGGTGCTATGGCATCATTAACAAACAAACCAAGTCACGTGACGCTGAAAGCCAATGAGAAGCAACCTCATTCTATACTATGTAGGATCCGTAAATATGCAAACTAAACTAAGCCACGTGTTTCTATAATATTAGTAAATTTAATATCTTTCGCATTCGGATTTTATATTTATAGGGATACTGATACTGAAAGTTACATTCTCCCTGGATGATTTTATACTGAGTAAACTAATAACTAGTAAATACGAATAAAACAATCTGGACCAAACATAATTTAAACCGACTCAATGTCTAAGTCCCCAATTTAAACAGACAGGTACCTAATGATGCAATGATCGGTAGTCGTTCTTTATCCAACATCTTTACCAGTTATAAAATAACTATAAAATCACCCGTCATGGTATGACGGGTACGAATTGCCTCTTCATTCGAGAGATTTAACGTCAAATGTCATGTGTTTAAATAGATATATATGCGATAGAAATATTTAACATAGATTGAAAGAAAATAAAATAAACATATGTTTCATGAGAAGAAATATTTTTATTATTTACATATTTCTTTATTCAAAAAGCCTCTTGGTAAACGACATTCCGCTTGAAGTATTTTTCGTTCTTTAACAATTTTATTATAAATCAATAACCGTGAAATTCTCAGCTTGTCAAACGTAAATCAAAAGTTGAAATTTCAAAGGAATCCTTTTTCGAAATTATAATCAATACAAATCACTTCTCTGCGTGTCAAACTTTGCCAAAAAATATCATCAAATTATATCATCACGATTGCAATAAACAATACGATGCATCCTGGCGTCCAAACTATATCACGCACTGACGTAATTTACTACTTTCTATTAAAAAACGGAAATTAATCTGAAATATAGGATTAATATAATTTAAAATTTCTCGGGAACTATTGATCATAGGGAGATACATTTTATATCAATCGATAGAAAATTTTATTTCACTATTTTAGAGCTATTAAATTTGAAATTATAACAACAATTACTATCTTAAATTTAAAATTTCTGAAATTTAGGTTCTCTAACAATGAAATAATGCTGTTTATTATTATTGATGACGTCAGAGCGTTACCGAGAGACAGATCTGAGCTATTATATTAGTAATAACAAGCAACAATTTTCTGATGGTTGAGAAATGTATATTTTAGGTGATCTTCTACTGAAGTCTCAAGCGCCCTTGATTTGAGATCATCTCCTCGTAAATCACATTGTCCAATCCAACAATAGAGAGGGAATTTATAGCCTCCGGAGAGTTATTGAGGTCTGTGAATCCTGACATCTGCGACTGACCATTGCATTTTAAATAACTCCTTGAATAGTTAGATACCCAGTTCTAAGGGCTTGTTAGAGAACGAGAGATAGATGTGGCATGACTTTCGTATCGATTTTCGAAGAATCGTTTGGTATCGATATTTTACATGAGTTTCGAAATTGGTACTTTAACTCTTTAATCCCGAGGAGAATTTTCTCTTCTAGCTCCTTAACAACCGGGACATTTTGGGAGGAAAGAACATAAATTTGACTCTCCCAACCTAGGTGATCATTTACCCCACCCCCTGCTATAACCTTCTCTTAAGGCGCACGGAAATGGGCTGCGGTTGGCAAGGATAATTGGACCCCCTACCGCGCTTATCTCCTAAGCGAACTCAGAACCTCACCTCAACGCAAAAGAAGGTAACCGCCTCAGACCGGCCTTCGTCGCTGTTAAGGGGAAATTTCTAGACCGCCCTGGACCGCCTCGCTCGGTGTAAGAGGGTTAAGCATCATAAGTTTATTTGGGCAGACTATCAGTTCTGATGCCACAAATCATTCAAAAATTCATGTCGATAACTCACTAAAGATCGCTTAAATTTAATTTTGCTTCGGACAATCGTGTAGAGAAGGATTTCAATTTTGATTCATCTTTTTTAGTAAGAGGCTAAAAGAAATCGATTATTTAGGTTTAATAAATGATTAAAAATAAGCGCGAGATGTAAGCATCATGAGAAAATCAATGAAAAGTACGTTCAGAAATTCAATTCAGAAGTTTGAGAAAAAAATAATCTTTTCAAAGAAGAATTCATTCAGAATACACCAGAAAGATTGTTCTGTGGTGATATGTTGTGTCTCATGAACTGGTTTTCCTCCTCCTTATCTGAAACAGATTTAAGATTTTTCTTTCCATGAGAAAGTAATAAATCATTGCTGTCTTGACATTCTTTTTCCCTAATCGCAGACGCGTTTACCATAATCTGAAGGGCTATCATTGCCTGATGACAAATATCTTAAATTAATCTCAATATCTATATTACACGTCTGACTGATTTTTACTTTCTCACATACGAAGTATGCAAAGAGAAAGTATTGTAATCGTCAAAAAATTCGAACTCGAGATTTTGACGAATCTCCACGTTTTAGACCTCCCTCAGTCCGAAAAACACAATTTTGGAAGTATGTCTGTCTGTCTGTGAACACGATAACTCGAAAACTAATAGAGCTACGGGATGAAATTTGGCACCTGATCTTTACACAAAATTTGTAGGTTTCTATCAAATTTTGGAGAAAATCCGTCTACGGGAAGTCTGTCCGTCCGCGGTCATGTGAACACTATAACTCAAAAACTGGAATGGCTAGATGGATAACATTTGGTACACAGTTTTGACATCAGGAATGTAGGTCCGTATAAAATTTTGGGCCAAATCCGTCAAAGGGGTGCCTGTCTGTCGGACTGTATAATCGCATACTTCTAAAAATTATGTCTCCTAAACCCTTTGGCTCAGATAAATAACCAGTGGGAGTGTTCTCCCTTACACTTTCTCGTATACTTCCCCAAAAATAAGTCGTTTCTCCTTCACCCGTGTGGCTAAAAAAATTTGAACCTACTGTTATACAGAATCCAATGACTATCACAAGGTTTTTCATTATAGTGATTGAAAAATATCTAGGTAAAGAATCGCACACTGCTAGGTTTCACTCTTGCCGTTTCAAGGACAAACTGACGTAATTCGCTTCTTTAGCGTGCACAGATGATTGCTTCCAGTACGCATGCGCGTGGAGATAACGGATTGGTTTCAATATTAAATTATGCAGGCCGACAGACAGTCAACCCTTTGACGAGTTTTGAGTTTTTGAGTTATAGTGTTCACATGACTTCGGACATACAGACAGACTTCCCGTCGACGGATTTTGTCCAAAATTTGATAGAAACCTACAAATTGTGTTTAAACACCACATACCAAATTTCATCCCCGTAGCTCTAATAGTTTTCGAGTTATCGTGTTCACAGACAGACATAATTCGAAAATTGTGTTTTTCGGAATCAGGGAGGTCTAAAACGTGAAGATTCGTCAAAATCTCGATTTCAAATTTTTTGACGATTGCAATACTTTCTCTCTGTATACTTCGTACGCGAGAAAGTAAAAATTGGTATGACGGTTGCTGACATTAATTTTAGATCTGTGCCCCAATTTCATTTCAATCGGTTAAAAAAAGCCGTTCAAATTGCATATTCAATTTTTTTAATCCGATTCTCCATGCGCATGCGTACTGGTAGTAATATCTGTGCACGCGGAAGGATTACGTCTCTTTGTCCTTGAGCCGGCAAGAGTGGAATGGGTACGCATTTATTAGGTACGCATCAATTTGAATTTGATTCTTCACCTAAATATTTTACAATCGCTATAATCTACAATGAAAAACCTTCTGATAAGCATTGCATTCTGGGTTACAGTGGGTTCGAATTTTTTATCCACGCAGGGGGAGGGGAAATGACAAATTTTTGAGAAGTATGCGAGAAAGTTTCGGGGAGGCCACTCCCGCTGGTTTATATACAAAATCGAATTACTCGTTTGCAAAAAAATTAACTTCTGTCTTTTAACTTCGATTCAAAATTGATCTCAGCAAGTAAAATACGTAAAGTATTCTCAGACGCAGGATAACAGGAACTGCATGTCCCCCTTCTTTTTATCACAAGTGCAATGTGCGGTGCCATGTCACGTCTTTTAATCTTAAGCATAATCATCATAAGCATAGTCACGTCTTTTAATCTTAATCATCTCGTCTTTCAGCATCTTAAAAAATTAGCATATCTTTTAAAGCAATCGTTTTTTAGCATCTTATCACGAGCACAGCGCCATCTATCGATCAACTTTTGAACTATTTTTTCTCCAATATTTTCTAAACAAAACAGCCCGAAAGGAGTCGAAAAGAATTCATTTCCAAATTTTAATTTTTGTTCGTAAAAAGTCTAAAATGCAGTGCGAGTGAGTTTGCAAATGATGTCAGTGGCGTAGAAACACGAGTCAAGGCAGTGGCGTAACGAGGGTAAGTGGCGCCCGCGGAATAAAATGATTTTTGTCTTATCGTAATGGTCATCAGTGGATTATCAAGCGTAAAAGACTCCTGGAGCATGATATTATTTTTTCGATCCCCCCCACTTCGTCATCCGAAGGTTTATGAATCCAGTGGAGTTGATTCCGTGACGTTACTGTCACATGACAAACGTAATTACGCATGTAACCGCTTTCTTACTCTGTGGTATAACGTCACGCCCTTTTTCCTCCCGCAACATACTCAACCAATCAACTTCTGCTTTACTGCGGGTATCTTGGTAACTAAACTGATTAATTCTTAATTATTCACTAGAAAATCACCCGTCATGGTATGACGGTTGCAAATTGCCTCTTCATTCGAGAGATTTCCCATCAAATCTGACGTGTTTAAATAGATATACATGCGAGAGAAATAACATTGATTGAAAACTAATAAAATAAACACATGTTTTATCACAGGAAATATTTTTTTATTTACATATTTCTTTATTCAAAAAACCTCTTGGTAAACAACATTCCGTGTGAAGTATTTTTCGTTCCATTTTATTATAATTCAATAACTATGAATTTCTGAGCTTATCAACGTAAGTTAAAATTTCAAAGGAATTCTTTTTCGAAATCCTAATCAAAACAAAGCACTTCTCTGCTTAGCAAACGTTGCCAAAAGATGTTATGAAATTATATCATCACGATTGCAATAAATAATCAGATGCATCATAGCGTCCAAACTATATCACGCGCATGATATACCACTAACGTGATTTACTACTTTCTATTAAAAAACGGAAATGAATTTGAAATATATGATTAATATCATTTAAAATTTCTCGGAAACTATTGATCATAGCGAGATACATTTCATATCAATCGATAGAAAATTTTATTTTACTATTTTAGAGCTATTAAATTTGAAATTAGAACGACAATGACTCTTTTAAATTTAAAATGACTGGAACTTATGTTCTCTAACAATGAAATAATGCTGTTCAACGTCTCGCAGTGCTATGGCGCGAGTTTTATTGTTGGTGAAGTCACAGTGCTACCGAGAGACAGATCTGGGCTATTACATTAGTAATACGGTATTATATATGTGGAGAGGTCAGAGTTAAAATGAACTAAGTCGATGTGTTACCCATTTTGCACTCACACTACCATGGTGGTGCAGAAATGTTATATTTTCTGTCAAGTCCGTAGTTCAATTTCTTTCCAGCAGGCAGCAAGAACAATTAGAATTCCACTGTCATTTTAAATGCAGTTAACCAACTTTAAGGTACGCAACTTTAAGAGCTGACTCTACGGCGATCAGCACTTCAAGAAAATTTTAAAAGACGCCCACAATGAGACGAAAAAGTTTTGAAAATAAAATAAAAACGAAAGATACGCATTATTAATTTCCCCGCTTATTTTTCTTCGCGACAATGACATTTAAACTGTAGGAAAACATTACAGAGTAGGTTAATCCGACAAAGTATTAAAAAATTGCAAAGTGAAAATGATTATTATACAGGAAGCAAAATATGCGAGACAAATAAACTCGTTTAACACTGCTGAAAATAATAATCGAAATCATTCAGATGCAGGTTGTGACGTATCCTGCGCTCTGCACCGTCAGCCAATGAAATTGCAACAATGCATGTTGGGAAGGCTCCGGAGAAACTTCAGAGAGAGAATGCTCGCTAGAGAAAAATTGATTTTAACTGACCAGAAAAAATTGATTAAAAAAAACGGAAAAAGATGTTGTATCTGTTCTAGTTTTAAATCCGACAGAAATGTTCCAGTCATAGCTGAAAAACATTTTAATTGATAGCGTTATTAGAACCTCGGATGTGAGAATTTAAAAAAAATCTGAACTGAAAATTATCATAGAAGTGACTGTTTTCAAACATTTCTCAAAATTGAGTAAATTACGTCAGACGTACGAAACAAACTTCATTAGAACGTAAATCGATTGCTCTTTCCGATGGTGTATCTATTTTTTTTTCGTATAATTATCCAAAATTATCCTATTGAGAAATTAGCGAGAAAAATCACCCAAAACAACACAAAACATTAAATAAAAAATTTTCTAGATTAAATTTTAAAATTCCGGCTTCGAGGTGCATTCAGTCACCATTACGACTACCTGTGTGCCAAATGTCATGGCTGTAAGTGCGATAGATTTGTCTGGACATCGTGGACACACACGCGCGCAAACATTTCCTTTTATAAGTATAGATGAATCCCATGGAGTTGGTTCACTTTAATTCTGAGCCCTTCAAGCCTAAGTGGCAGCAATTTTTCGTGTATTCCTCATTAATTTGTATTAGATATAGCATAAGAAAATCTGAACTTTATTGAAATTCGCCAAAGTAAGGAAGACTCAATACGTGCAAGGAGGAATATAAAGATATGAAACTAAATGTATCAGTAAATTAATTTTATGAGTGAGTAAATTCGAAGGTAAATGAATCTACAAGAACTTGGCTCACTGTAACTCTGAGCCCTTCATGTCTAAGTTGCAATTTGTCGTCCATTCCTCATTAATTTGTATTAGATGTAGCATAAGATAATCTGAACGGTATTAAAATTCGCCAAAGTAAGGAAGAATCGATGCACGCAAGGAGGAAAATAAATATAAGAAACTAAATGTATCAGCAAATTAATTTTACGAGTCAGTAAATTCGAAGGTAAATGAATCTACAAGGACTTGTTTCAATTTAAAATTCAGACAAACAAAATATGCCTGTGTGTCTAAGATATAGAATGCTCTAAATTTGGATCTGAACCACACAACGGAATGCAACATAAATTTTTGAAGCATAAGAAATTTAGTTTCAGAATATTTATTTAACTTTCATACAGATATAGACGATGCTGTAAATAAAGATATCTTTAAAGTTCAAAACTAAATAATATTTTATAATATACACACGAAAACGAAACTTTTACTTACTTAACTGTAAAAAGGACTTAAGTATAACTGTTAAATGAAATCTGAATATCAATTCTTTCTATTCTGGTTCTTGTATTCAGATAATTATTTTTCTATGTTCTTAGTAACACGTGTGTATTTTTTAATCACACTCACATTCTTTTATCCTTTTATTTTACGACTACCTGTTATTGCAGGAAGAGTTTTTAAGGGAAAATCACACGACAACAGGGATATTCGACAGCAAACAAAAAAAAGTGATAAATGCGTTGAAAGAAGCGATCTTGATATTTTTGAACGTGTATTTTATTATTATTCGGAGAAAAGATTTTCAGAGATAACAAATTTAAGATAAATAAGGTACAAAATGTAATTCAAGAAGTGAACTACAGATATTATTATTGCCATTTCAGAAGAAAAACATGTCAATATTTGAAAGGGAAAGTGTTTGTTCTCTTTTCTTGTTTATTTCCTTTCCATCCTTTCTATAACGACGAGAAAACAATAGAATATCGCTCCTGGGTCTGCAAAAGTAAGGAAAGCGCTTTTGTCTCGAATTTACTCATTTCAGAAATAGGAAAGCAGTAATCATGAAGAATAATCCATTAGTTGAGATACAAGTCCATTCGAAGAACCTACTGGGTAGAAAATATCTTTGAAATAAAAAATTGTTTTTTTTTACAGTATAAGGTGTGCAAAAATGAAAAGGAGACTACAGCTATATGTAAAGAAATTTTAACAACAATATTCTAATTATAGTTCATGTGGAACAGTATAACCAGAAATAATCGCCATTGACATTGATACACTGATCCCAGCGCATAGGAAGGGAGTGGATGGCTTCAGTGTAGAAATTGCTGGGTCAGTCAAACACCCATTCTCGCCATCTTCTGATTCTCCGACAGATGCTTGGGCCACTGTGCACGAACATTGCCATAACCAAGCTTTTTGTGGATTATATGATGCACAGTTTCTTTGCTTATCGGCAGTTTAACAGCAATTTCACGTGTCCGCCGATTCTGCTGTATGAACTCACCCACAGCCGAAATCGTGGCACTATTGATCACAACGTGCGCCTGCCCAGTGCGTGGCAAGTCCTTGTTGTTTACGCGTCCCTCCTCATAATGCTGACACCACCGGAATATGGTGCACCATGCGACACTGCTCTCCGTACACCTCTTTCATCCTGCGATAAATTTGTGAGGTATGCTGCCCTTCTGCGCGAAGAATTGAATAACTGCTCTTTGTGCTGATCTGGAGGAATCCATCATGCAACGAACTGCGGAAACAACTTCCCAGAAATGAGGATATTGATGCGAAGCCGTTAACTATGCTGGAGCATGCAATACAGAACACCCTCCCCCTGTCTTCGCCAGCGAGGGCATTGGCAGGAAATGGGAGGGGTCTGTGGACTATGCTACCATCCGGCTACCGCCACAGACAAGACAACCGACCCGACGTCCTCGGGACGTCCGACCCAGAACTTGAAAACCAGGGACACGCTATATCGAAACACTCGCGTGCCCGTAGTCATCACTCTCTGCACATCACCGACCCTCGCTCCTCCACTCCCACCCACGACCCCACTGGGCCAATAAAAACGCCGACCCTTCCGGGTGGCCTACTTCATCACCGACCCCACTGGGCCATCAAAAGAACTTCAACCGGTAAGGGTTGCCAAATATCGCCTTCACTCTCCTTCCACACAGAGTCGCCAGCACCAACAGATTTCAACTCATATGAGTTGCCAGATATCACCGACTCCGACCCCTTCGGGCCCACATCCAAGCACCAATCCCCAGGAAGCCAAAGCGAACTTCAACTCCGAAGAGTTGCCAAATAACTCCAGGGGTCCATTCCCCCATGGATTCTAAAACAGAAAAGCATTACAAAATGGCAACACTACTAGCAAATACAACCAATAGAGCTGCACCAGGACAAAGACCACAACTAAACAATAACACACCAAGACAAGTCAAAACACAAAAGAAAGCATTCAATGACGCACACATTTTTTTAAACCATAATTCGTGTGCCGCCCTAACTCTACCTTCTCCCTCACAAAAATGGGACATCTGGCTGGCATAGCCGAGTGGTCAGTTTTAACCTTCGGGCCAGTGCCGCTACGACGATTATATTCCTTACAGATACGACAAGCCACCGTTGTAGCTGTGCATTCCATGTGTGAGTGTTCCCCAGTACAACGAGAGCACAACTCCTTTGGGACACTACAATTTACCCTCAAGTGACCAAATTTCAGGCACTTATAACATCTCAGTGGTTCTGAAAATTCCCGAAACTTCAGGGAACCAAAACCATAAAATGCTCTCGAAGAACCTTTAAGGTGGTTGAATGCTTCCGGGGGTACAGAAAGTATCCAATGTTTAAAAGGCCCGCGGCCAGGCCGCTTAAATAAAACCCTAATGTCCCATGAGTCAGGAAACGAATTAGAATAGCGAAGAAAAGTAGCTTCCTCAGCATCTCTATCACCCTCTATCACCGGAACATCATACATTATCAACTGGGGATTGCGTTTCCGAGGCATACGAGCCTCGCAAACGTCCTTTAACTCCAGATGACCATTGCTGGCCTCTTCCAATCTCGATACCATAGAAGACTCCCGTATGTAAATAAGAACTCCCCTATTAGCAGCAGGTCGACAATTATATCAACCTGTAAAGTTTGTGGGTGGAGTTTACTCTCTAAGAGAGCTTTTAACTGCGCCGAGGAAGTAATAGACTCTACCAATGGCCTGACAACAAGCACTGGCATATGCCCCGGAGGCGGCAACTTAGGAGCCGGCGGCCTGGGAACCATAGTGGGTTCAGATACCCCTACTGGAACCACACGAGGCTGTTGCACGGCTTCTGGCTGTTTAGCCACTACGACGTCAATTTTATCAGGGCTACCCTGCTTCTTTCTTTTATGGGGAACCCTAGGGTGCTCTGTAGCCCCAGACCTCCCCAATATGTCTACATCATGATCCTGGACAAGAGGAGTCGGCTGCTTCACAACCTGAGCAAAGGTCGGCGCAGCAATCACCGCTTCCAGCTTTTCCAGTCGTCTTTCTAAGTCCACATACGCCATTATTTTTCCCCACACTGCTTCAAATTGAGCACTGATATCCCCCAAGAGATAACCTATGTTTCTCATCCGGTCGTAAGCCGTCGGAAACTCCGCTTCATACCTATGTACAATACTCATAATCGCAGGACAGACTTCCTGGCGTCCTCTATCAGGAACAACCGGATTCTCCGGAGGAACTGCTATGTCCCCCGTCTCCTGCTCCGGAATAAGCGAATACGGTGATTTCCCCTTAGGCCACCCCGACAATGGCGTTTCCGGAACTTCCCCTGCACAAGAGAGAGACTCTTGAGTCTGTTTAATGGGTGTGTCCGGGACCAACACTTTTTTTCTGCGACGAGGTTTAACGTGAGGACGACTCTGAAAATCCTCTGCGTCAGCCGCCTCCATCCTGTCCGCCCAAAGCTGGGTCTCAAAGACAGGCTGAGGCACTGGTTTACCCTGCAAATAAAATTGCGGAACTGCCCCCGCCTGTTGAATCGGCGGCATACCCTGAAGGACAGAATCGCGGTCCATCTCAGAGGCAGTATCACTCTGATCCGCACTCCCGTACTCAGATTCGGAAGAATTAACACTATCGTCCACCTGCGGTCTCTCAACTATCATCGCCGTTGGTACCGACTGCAACGTATTTGTAACTCTATCCGACTGCCCCACTAAAGAGGGACCCGGAGGCACATCAATATTCCGAGGAGCCGCCAAAGGCATCTTGACCCGTCTACCAGGCTTTACTCCATCCGACTGCACCGCAACCGGGGGACCCTGAGACCCAGCTGAATTCCAAGACGTCACTAAAGGCTTCTCAACCGTTTTAATAAACTCCTTTTTCTTTTGACTAGCAGAAACATCCAGGCTATCCAAACCCAACTTTCCAAACTTTTCCCTATTCTTTCGACTAAGCTTATTCTTTTTCGTTATGACTTTAGCAGCCGAGACAACTTTAGAAGAATCCATTATGAGCGCCTTAAACTCTTCTTCTTCAGTTGTCGCCATATTCACATTAAAGGGGAATGGATTGCTCTTCTTTTTACGGAAGATGAAGCCAGAAAACGCCCCATTCCTCTGGACCCGTATGAAACAAACGGGCCCCTGGAGTATACAGGGAAACCGACAGGGCCCTTCGACAGATTAGAACGCCCCAACGTGCCTTCCCCAAGCACTGGTCCAGGGCCTCCTCCGGACCGTACTTTCGCGCGGCACGGATTCGACCCTGGAGGATTTCTCGAAGGGGTCTATTCTAACCCAGCCCGCAGTACCCGACGTCGCCCCTTCTATGAGCAAGGGCGCGAAACAGGTACCGGTAACACCGCGCCACTCCGAAAGGATCCGCCCAGTGTACCAACATCTCCGCTCTTCCGAAGGGCCCGGGTCACCCCGGGGGGTCCCCAACAGTGGCCAAGGATGAGTGCCATTGAAGGCAGGCACACCAGACTTCCTCTTTCTCGGTTTTGGCAGTGCACCAGCCACCGCCCCGAGCCTAAATGCCACAGGACGGAATTAATCAAGAAGAACACAAGACGGCCCTAGGACCATAAACAAAGTATCAAATCTTAATAAAAGAACAAAAACAACTCAGCGACCCGAAAAAAGCAGGTGACAACATCGGAGGCGACGACAGCACCTTCCCGAAGTCACCGCCACCGGGTCTTCACTGTCAAAAACAGGCCCTAGGGCCTCCAAAAATTAACAAAAAAAGTTGAGGGTCAGTAGAGGAAGTCAAAATCCCTTGCCGAACAATGGGTCCAAAGCAAAAAGCAAAATACCAAAAAAAGGGAGTGACAAAAAAGTTGGGACCAACCGACAGAAACATCGTCACAAAAACTGTTCCAGTGCGGTCCGAATAACGACCACCCAAGTGCTAAAACCCAATAACTGTGAAGTTAACTGGAAGAACCCAACCAATCAATCAAGTAAGTCTTAAAAATCAGCAGTCAAACAAACAAGCAATGGGAGACACAAAAACAAATCGCCGGCAAAAAAAACCGGGCCAACATTTTTTTAAAACAGCTAATTTACCCGTAATTAACTGAAACAATTAGTTGCT
>BGPR01020233.1:0-28127 GCA_013235015.1 Araneus ventricosus
GGAGATGTGGTATTGAATGAAGCAATCTTTGCTTATATCTTTCAAGAAGTATTAAGAATTACAATGGCAAGGCATATGGATATCAAGTTCTTCACATCATCTTGGCATTTAATAAGTAAAAGATAAATGAAAAATTACCACCATAAATGAGGCAATATAAATTATGTCCACAGCCCACTGTGCTTTATTACTCTACTATCATTCCATCTTTTCCCTTTTGAAACAAGCTTTTGGTTGCTAAGACTGTTCTTTATATTCATGGTTTTATTTCACCAACTTTATGGACATGACATCATCAAGCTATTTTTTTCAAAAAAAAAAAAAAACAGGTTACTTGAAATTGTTAGAAGTTGGTACCTAAAAACTTCATTAATTCTAAATGAGTTCTACAAAGTTATTTGAACAGTTTAAATTTTTGTACCTCTGCAAAATCCTCAGTAATCTATATTAATAATTTAGTTAGTTAGTTATATTAACGTCCCGTTTTGAAGCAACACGAGGGCTATTTTGGGACGGACCTCGTAATTTTGAATCACGGTCAGGTGACGAGGACGACACCTGAGCTGGCACCCCCCTCTCCAAACTTCCACGCCACACCAACGGGAGGACGTTTGGCCACTACGTATGATTTAACGTGCAACAGGCCCCATACACGGCGGATCTTCAGTGGAATCGGGTCTCGAACCTGGAACCCTCCGGCCCCAAAGCCGAGACCTTACCACTAGGCCACCGCGGCCTCATCTATATTAATAAACATATTTTGCTTCCCTTATTAGTTACTAGCTGATAACCTGGCATTGCTTGGGATCCAAATATCTTCATATCCCCATTTATACAAAACGGAACGTTTTTTAATACAACTATAGATAACTAAACTAACTAATTGCTTTTAATTAAAAGACCCATCATAATTTGGATGTGGGCATGCAAAATACCTTATAGTAATCAGAATTTCATATATGAAACACTTTTATCATTATGACAATATAAATTAGTTTTTATTGACAAAAATGACAATATAAATTAGCTTTTGTGCAACTTCATAAAGGCATAATGCAATAAATTATTTTCTGTATCATGAAATACACAACAAGGTAAAAAATCACAATGCAATGAATCAACATCAATAAATTTGTTTTCATAACTCAGTAAATAAATATATGTGATCTTAACAGATACAGTGAAGTTGAAATAGTAAAAATTATTTAAAATAAATACTCTAATATTTCTATAGTTTTACAAGTTCTTCTGACCAGCAGGGAAAGAAAAAAACTTTTTAAACCAAAATGACAACTGTTGTTAATATTGCTTCAAAAATAATATTCTTGTATAATTCATGCAGGAATCAGAAAAATATTTATAGATTATGTTTTGCAGTTCTTTAATTTGTGTAAAAATTTCATAAAGTAAAATATTTAATACCAGTTAGGGCAGTAATTATTACTGATTCTTCTTGATTAAAGTGAAAGTTTTCAAAACTTAGTGCATAAATATATGAGCATAACAGTCATCAGGGTTGCGGTGATTTAAATCAGTTGATTAAAATCACTGATTTAAATCAACTGATTTTTTTTTAAAAAAATCACTGATTTAAATCACTTTATTTTAAATATCAAGTTAATCTGCTTTAATGAAATAAAATTGTTCATGTATCTTTAAATAGTGATTTTAAAGTATTTTTAAATGTATATTTAAAGAAAAAAATGTATATTTAAAGAAAGATAGTTGAATTTAACAGTTGAGAAGCGAGTGAAAATAGGTGTGCCATTAACTGGCACACTTCGCCGCAAAGGGTTAAATAAATCTCTAATGAGCAACACAATAAAATGCAAAGTATGAGATGCTCCTTTTTTTATAAAATAAATAAATATTGTAAAAGGACTATGTTCACAAAGAAAGAACATAGTAAAATGCAGTGAGTTCCATTTTAATACTGGAGAAAACTAAATAGTGTTGGGGACAACAAAGTTTTTATATTGCAATAATGTTCAAATGTAAGATAATTAAGTAATGCATATAAATGTTCCAAAAGAAATACAAACATCTGCATAGTGCAATTTAAACTATGATCTATACTTATAAAACGCAATGTTTGAGAGCGTGTGTGCAATGTCCAGACGAATATATCACATTTACAGTCATGAAATTTGGCACACAGGTAGTCCTGATGGTGACTCAATGCACCTCGAAGCCTGAATTTAAAAATTTTATCTAGAAAATTTTTTATTTAATGTTTTGGGTGAAACAAGATTAGGATGAGAAAAAGCTTCAAAACTTGTGTTTGCAGTGAAACAAATGAACAGCTGAGTGTAAAATTCTCCAATATTCTAACATACAATAATATATCTATAGTCAAGAAATGACAATTTTTATTATATTTTTCCATTTTTCCTTAATAAAATTATCTTATATTTCAAAAGTATATTATTTTTATATTTTAGTTCACAAATATTTTTTAAATAGTTTACATTTTTGAATTATTTTTTTGAATTTGTTTTTTTTTTAAAGAAAATACAGCTTAATGACTGGTATGTTATGTACTATATAATTCTATGACTGTAGGGCTCATTGTCTATTTACAAATGTTAAATATATATATGTAGTTTTAAAAAAAATCATTAAAATCAAAAAAATCTGATTTAAATCAAATAAATCGATTTTTTTGAAAAAAATCAAAAAAATCGACAACCCTGACAGTCATATTATACATCAAGTAGAAATAGTAAAATTTATTTAAAATAAATGCTTTAAAATTTTTAAATAGTTTTACAAATTTTTTCTACCAAGTAGAGGTAAAAACTTTTTGATTCCAAATGATAATTGTTTTTAATAATAACTTTTTTTAAACAATGCTTTAAAAAAATTGGTATAGTTCATGCAGAAACTAGAAGAATATTTGCAGATTATGTTTTCTAATTCTTTATTATTTTATGTGAAAATTTCATAAAGTTATTTTAAAAAAATATTTTAACACACTCAGTTCCAACATTTCTGGAATCAAACACGATACAATTGACACATGTAATCAATGAATGGATGAGGCCACTTCAAATATAAATTATACAGAATAATGTCAAATTCTAATCTCCTTTTTAGCAACAATGATTAGAATAAAAATAAATGAAAAACAAAATTTTACAAACAGAATAAATATTATGAAAAAATGATAATACTTGGCAGCTTTGCATTATAATAAAAGAAATCTAATACTTTACTAAAGAAATGTAATGTTCTAATATTTTTTATGATGTACCTGAATGACATACAATGGCTATCAAAAATATTTGGATATCTTGAGTTTTTTGAAAATATTTTCATCCTTTTTGTAACAAAATTACATGATACAGCTTTGATATATAGCATCACTGGTGACAATTTTGTCTCGTTGACTTTTTTCCAAAAGCTTCAATATAGAACCCAATTGGCAATATTTTGTTTTGGCAACTTATGTTTTGGTATTATCAACTTTTAAATGCATAGAATTGTAGGCACAGAATTTATTACTTTTTTTTTACTATTTCTACTTCAACATTCCTCCATTATTCGGTCATCTCGGCTTTTAATTCATTTTCCCCTGTAATGTTTATATACACTATTCTCAATTTTTCTCCAAATGTGTACAAATGAAATTAAATCTGATTATTGGGTTGGTTATTTTAGAGCTTTCTGAAAGTTATAGAAATACTAGAAGCAAATGTTTATAGCCAGGTGCTTAGGATTGTTACCCTGATAATAAAAAAAAAGTTGTTTCCAATACCAAATTTTGGTTTAATGGTTTTAAATTATCATTTAAAATCTTAAATTGAATAGAATAATCGATACTGCTACCATAAACACCAAATTACCTAGTCTTGATACAAATAGGCAACCTTATATAAGTCTTCATTGCTCTTAGGATTTAAACTCACTTTGTCACCTCTTACCATTTTATTGGAAACCATTGGGAATGAAAATATTAAATTCGGTCTCATTTGCAAGCAGGGCAAGATTTCAATATGATATAGGCTTATTTATCATTAATTTTGTGTAGGGAAGTTTGAGCTTTCTATTCCTAGAACTCGCACAAAAAAAATTGTTCTGGGAGAACACTCATGTAAGTCAGTTGATATTGCCACTTGCTTGAATATGCAGTATTTTTCAGTAAATTCTATAGATATTTATATGCCACTTAAACATGAATTCTTCTTAAATTTCTGATTAATCAATTTCTGATCACATAAAGTCAACTTTTTTGAACGACCTCTTCTTGTCTGAAATAAGTAATTTACTACTTTAATGAAGAAAAATAATCAATTTTTGGAATGTCATTAGTAACACAATGCTTAAGGCATTTTTAGATTATAAATAAAATATTTTTGCAAAATAAACAAGGAAATGTAAAAGCCAAACAGTACCTTAAACCTCACCATAATTTCGAATGTAAAATATAGTGGCAAATGCTAATTTTATCAATGAATTGAACCAAAAATATGTTGATAGCCAAACAATATTGTGGCATTTTCTTTCTCTGCCTGTTTGCATTTCCATTTTGATAAAAAGAAATAATAAAAACAAATTGTTGGGTTTTATTCAAAATCAAATCAAAATTATATGAAAAAAATTATATGTGTTATGTGATGCTTTTGATGCAAAAATTGGGGTTATCCAGTTTCAAATTTTTAATTATAATCTGTAACATATCTTAAAATTAATATTTAACTAACACCTGTCTAATAAATTAAGCTTAAACAGTGACAACTTTGAAAACAGTGATGCATGTTAAGCCTATCCCTATGACCACTTAACCCCATCTTACTGAAATTACTATAAAATAATATCTGTAATTAATTCAGCTTATCTGATAATGAGGAAGTATTTTTAAGATCTATATGAAGCTTTTTGCAGAGTCAATCTAATGAAAAGTTAAACAAAATGTAGGAGAAGTTAAATTAGGTATTCCAACTTCAAACTGCTACATAAACAAACAAAATAGGAGTTTTCTCCTACTAAAGTGTTGTAATTAGCATAATTTGGATGTTAAACATAGTTCTTAATTATTCAAAGCTAAAATAAAAAAAAATTATTCATACCAATATTCATTACAAAGTTGTAGCATTTTATTTGATGTATGACCACTTTACCCCACCTGACCCTACAACTTAATGGCATCAGAAGTTTTCGAGTTCATTGGAATTCACTATGATTTCTAACACCTTTAAAAATTGACTTGGTTATTCAAGAAAAACAGACACAAATCACAAACAATTTCATCTTTATTAAAAAAATTGGAATAGAAAAATTCTGCTACAAGAGTCCTATGTTTGTTTGGGATTGCTATGTATGTCAAAGGAAAAAAACTTACAAAAATTATGTAAATACATAAATAAACAAATAAGAGTTGCAAAATTGAAATAAATATAATGAATTTAATAATCAATTCTGAAAATAAATCAGATTTAATATTATTAATAAAGATTATATAAAAATAAATAATCAAGAAGGAATAAAACTTTTTGGCCCTGAAAAAAGAGCAGTTCTTTATATAGTGAAAACATCAGGAAATCAAATTCAACAGGCACTATATATTGCACTTAACACTAGAAAAATTCATACCTGGAAAAGATTTCCAAAATTTCCTCATTATTTGCAGCCAGAACAACCTTCAATTCAGAAAATGAAAAAAAATTAAGCACCTATAAAACATGCATACAGTTGATTCAATACCTACAGTATAACATTAACGTCCAACATATAATTGAATAATATGAAATACAATTTTTCCTACTAAAAAAAACTACTATGTATTCTAACAATCTCATAATGAATAACTCTACAGTATATTTTAAAAAGTGGGGATCAATAAACTTGGAAACACACCACAGAATAAAGCTTTATTAAATACAAAGTCAATTTTCTGGATGCCTTTCCGAGTAAAGAATATACTGTTCCAATGAAGATCAGAAGTTTTATAAGCAACTAAGCAAAACAAAATATACATGCTAGAATGATTAACACTAAAAAGGAAAATTATTATCTGTTTAGCTTCCCTTTCACTGAATTTCTCCAACATTCTTTCTAGTGATTCCACTCTATTCCATAATACATATACAAAACACATACATAAAATTCTGAATATATACAATGCAATGACAATATATTGCATTTCTTAACACTAGAAAATAATTCATTCCTGTATATACAAAGTCAGAAGAGTACTACGTGATGATATTCTATCGTTGGCTATCAAGAACATAATAAAATAATTAAAAGCACACTATGAAAATGTCAGAATAATTTTTTGACGCGGTGACAGTGTCTAAATAACACTAGCAACAACAGCAAATGTAACAAGCATGCACTATGATTGATATATGACAAATTGAATATAAATATAAAATACAGCATATTGTAGAAATAATAAGAAAATCACTACATTATTAATTCTTTTATGTGTTAACAGTACCAAAATGATCACTAACACTAAATATAGAACAAGGAATACTTTTGCATACACATATTCATCAATTTTATAGTGTGACAATAGGGTAAAAATGTTCGCTAACAGCCAAATAAACTTGCCAAAGTTACAATATACAAAGGAGGTATGGTTTTATTTTCCTGGAAATTTAGATTGGAAATAATATAAAAAATTAAGAAAGCTTTAATTTCATTTTTCATACCTCAATTTGATTAAGCATTCGCATCAATTACAAACAGTTATTTATTTAAGATAACGTATATATTTGTTGCCTAAAACATTCGACATTTAAGCATTGTTAAATAAAAGAGTTAAAACATATCATACCTAAATTATGATGTGTGTGTCTCCGGCGTATGCTCCAGAACTGAGTTCCTAGCTCGTGCACCTAAATTAGAAGAAGCTAGTTAGTTAGTTGAAGAGAGTTTATACTGGCTTATGCTACACGAAAGAAAGGGCTTTGCCAGTGAACCTTTAAATAAAATTTCTCAACTCAATAGATCAAGAGTATCACAAAACAAACAGCCTACGTTTCAAGCTGCTTAAAAAACAAATAAAATTGAAATCAGGGGATGGACTAGAAAAATTGCCGATCCAATTCGATCAAGAGAAAAAAAAATGGCACCCTCCTACAAAGGCCTCCATATTCTTTTTCTATAAGAAGTAAGAAGAAGCTATTGACCTCAGACTCAGAGTAAGAATAGAGAGCACCTTCCCATTGAAATGGCTTGAATAAAGTAGCACCAAGATAAGTCACGTGACACTAGGAATTTGGCGATAAAAGTTTGCCCACTCAGTGCTATATCTATGACTATATCGCCGTTTTTGGCAAAACATTCCGTAGTTTTATACGATTAAGCAAGTCCTGAGCATTATACAAATATTCCAGACAGTTTCGAAATGGGACGGATGGATTCATTAGATTTTTACCGAGAATTTCGTTATTCTTTTCCCCATAAATTAATAAATAAAATAATGAAATTCATCAATCATAAATTAAATAATTATTTAATATTTTTTAGTTTAGATACTGTAGATTTTTAAAGCAATAAATTTTTTTTGTTACAATTTCGATCTAATTTCTTTCCATTATTCTACACAGTTTCATTTATATTTTCAGAAGGTAGTATTTAATGTTCATTTATTTTACATAAAATCAGACTTCTGTGCTTGACTTGAAGATCCACTTAATTTGACAAGTTTTTAATCTAGTTTAGGATGTACCTGATTATATTAATCTTACAAGCATTTCTACGTTTTGTATGGACAAAAAATTATTTATACATAATTTCGATGACAATGTAATATTTTTATGTTTTCCCCCTCCCCTGGGAATTTCAAAATAAAATTGAACACGTGCCAAAGAGAAATTTTATGCCAAAAAGTAAAAGGAATTTCATGTCTAAAATTTTCATAAAACAAGCATTATTTGGGAGACTGGCATGATCTCTTACTTTAGTATAAAATTTGTCATTTTTTTAAAGAATTTCAAATAGTTAAACATTAAGAATGAAAGAAACTGCAGTTCGCGAAAGTAACGGTATTTTTAATTTTTAAAATGAAGGTATGATTAATAGCTAAATCATCCTTCCTGCTCCTCCACACCTTTTCTTTATCTAACTAAATCAAGAATTCGGCCAAACTCATTTTGATTTATATGTGTACTAAAAATCCAAGATTCCTTTAATATTTAACTCATTTTGATATGTACATGTGTGAAAAAAATATTTCTGTAACATCTTACTCATAATCTAGTTCCCAAATTATTTTATTTACTTAATCGTATCGTAAATTTTTCATTTTTTGTTCCTTTCTTTTCTTTTTAGCCTTGTAGTAAAATTTTTAACCTCAATGGAAGCATACTAAAATTATATTTTCTATGAGATATTATTTATTTTTTAAATTAAATATTGTCCCATTTTCTATTCTTATTGTTTCGTTTAAGTGGTAATGTAACTGTTTTGACTTTGCCTATTCATTTCTTTTACTGTTTTTTTAGGATCAGTTTCTCTTTCCTTCATTTTTCTATTTAGTTTCAGTAAAAGTGTTTTACTTATAATTGCAACGATACTCTTATCACAACAAAATATTCTTAAATTGTTTTCTTTGGGTAGGGATAAGATCTCATACACCTTGAAAATAGCTAGCTATAACGATGCTACACACGATAACACCTGCAGCATTCGTGCTTACCAATTTTTGCCTGACGACAGGTCATGTTATTTTGATTCAACCCGTAACAACTGTTGCGAGTTTCTTGCATCTGATGTTATTTATTTGCAAAGTGTTCAGTACTCATAATTCAAAACGCAGATTTCTGGTTCTTCTTGTTGCATTATGTTTTCATATTTAATTAAATTTACACCAATTCTTATCATAAGCATATTTATTCAAGCTATTAAACTACATAAACAGTATTTTTACAAAAATAGCACTTGGAACATACAGCTAAAAAAGAAAGATAAAGGTTAGCTTTAATTTAAAAACAGTGGTTACTAATAAAATTTATTTCTTAACATTACAAATTTTAGATTTTTATGGATGATTTAGAATTTACATTTAACGTCCTTTAAATATTTATAATTTAGTATTTTTGCTTCTAACTCTGTTGATTTGCAAAGAAGCAGTAATTGATTTTGCAACATGACAAAGTCTAATTTTAAAATATTCATATAACACACTTTTGATTAAAAAAATAATATGATTATTGAAAGTAGTTTGATTTAATATATGATTATATAAAACAGAAAATACATTATTTACATTTATTTTTCTCATTGAATCCGCAATCAACAATTCCAAAACACTTTTTGAAGTAATTTTTCCAGCAGCTTGAATTATGCGAAAACCTTTTTCTCCGATTTTACAGAGTTGATAAACATCTTTGCTTGGCTTAATAAGACCACCTTTATTTTTACGATTTATTAAATGATATGAATTTTCTGCAGAATTCTCATCATATATTAATGCATCAGAGCATTCCTCACATTTAATTGCAGAAATTAATTTACGCTGCACAAATCCTGAAATATAAGCAACAACATCTTCAACATATTCACTTAATATTTTAGAGGAAGGTACTTTAGAGTAAGCATGATAAGATGTTACTACTTCAGAGTTATCGATTATTTGCAAATCGTCACTTAAACGACGATCATTGTCATGATTAATATTTTGTACAAAATTATTTTTACTTTTACCCTGACTTCGTACACTTAGAATATTTATTTTTGAAAGAGAAATGCAATTAGCATGTTCTGAAGAGGCTATTTCGTGCCTCAGAAGCAACTGCTTGTATGCTGCTTTGAATTGCTTTGCGGAAGGATTATTGTTATATCCTCCACGACTTCTAATCATTCTAAAAAAGTTTCTAAGTGATCTTGGTTGAATTTATATGTCATTAAAAATGACTGATGAATGATTCAAATTGTCAAATAGCTTATCAAATAGACGAATAAATCGAACTGTTGCATCACAACCTTTAAATTCTGCTTTTTTTTAATCATTTTCTAAACAGTCCAAAGCATTTGCAACACTTTCACTTAATGTCTGTGCTGCTAATTTTACTTTCATTTTTTCGTTGTACCACTGAATATGGCGATTTCGAATTTTTGTAGCTGCCAAGAGTCCTTCATCTTGCTGAAATTTTTCTGATTTTATCACATAACTCCAATCTATAATTTGGTTATTAGCATCGAACATTGAACCTTTAGATCCCAAGGTGTTGCGCACTAACTTTAAACAGTGGCAGGGATCAAGAAAAATGCATACATCTTCACCAGTTATTGGATGCGGAAAAGTTGATTTTAAATTGACTGCCCAATTAATTTAATTGCCTGTCTTGCTCCCAATTCATTACCAACTTTAAAGTTGCAAACTAAGACATCAAAAGTTAATGCAACCACTTTGATTCCGGTTTCATGCAAATATTCTAAAGCTACCTTAATTAAATTTGTTCGCTCGATAGCATTCAATCCGTCAATTAGAAAATATGCAATTGTAATTTTCCAATTTCCATTCACTGCATTAACTATAAATGTTAATGCATTGTTAGCAATTGGTAGTTCAGGACTTTCCAAGTCAGTTCCATAGTCGATGTATCCACATAATTTGCCATTATCTAATTCGGTTTGTCTTCGAATTGACATTTCATCTATAATAAGACAACAACACACAATTTGTCTGACGTTGAGAAGCTTCCACAGCTTTGCATTTTAACACTTCAAGAGCTTCCTTGGTAAATCCAGGTGATCCGTCAACTACTTGATACCATTTTTTTACTGTTGATGTATGGGGCAAACAAGTTTTGAAAACTTTCCTCACATATAAATAGGCTTTCTTAGAATAAAAGTGTAGTGTCAATGCAAAACTTCTCAATTCTGGAGCATACTTTCTCTTTTTAAGACCAGATGCTCTAAGTAACATCTCTAAAGCTGGTCCATCAAACATTGTCTGGAAAAAAAAAGATTTAAATGTTGAAAACCAAGATTTAGTTATTTCAAAAGACTTTTAGAAAATGACAATGCAATTAAACTTTCAAAACTGCAATTCCTTATTAAAAATAAATTTTAAGAAAAATGTCATTAAATTATATTCACATATTAAGCATAATAGCAAATTTTACATTTTTTGTGTATTTAATTAGGGGGGCTGGCTGGTTGAATGATGCTGAATATCAATACATGCGTTTATGATTATATACAAAAATAAACATAGATGTAGTTACAGTTAATATATATATATATATATAATAGATAAACATGTACATACCAGTTTATACATACCAGTGAAAGGTAACAGGACCTCCTTTGACTGCTCTCTCAGTGCACCCAAAGGCACAGCAACTCACAACCATTATATTTCTGTAGTTAAACATTCAGAACTTCATTGGGTTTAACTGTCGGCTATACAAATCAATACAACGTCAAACGGAAACGGGAGGTTTGTTTCCGCCCAGCGTTACGTGACTTTATCTTGTCCCCAAAAACTAGTTCGGCTGGTTTCTCTAGTTATCTGTCCTCTGAACTATTGACAAAGAAAATCTCAAACGAAGATGATGATGAAGCTGTTTGAGATGTATGCTCGCTCCTTGGCTGCTTTATCTCAAATTATCCGTAGTACAAAATTCTGAGAAAAACAAAACTTAGAAAAATTGAAAAAGTAAATGAAAAATTAAGAAAACATGGTCTGAATCAAAGATTATCGTGGTATGACGTAAAATTTTTTGAATGGCGAAAAACCTTCTTTTTGGAATGTATAGAGAAATCAAAAATCCATGGAAAAGAAAATGGGAGACAGCCCATCTCCGCATGAAAAAAATTTTTTTGATGTTCAAAACGTTGACATTAGGGCTGACGAATATTTGACGAACTGTTGTTTTCTACGTAATATCAAAAAATCACAAATACCAGTGATGAATACTACTGTCAAAAAGGTGTGATTTAATCATTTGTAATTAAAAGTAAAGTGTTTTAATTTTTTATTTGATTTTTTAATAAACTTTTCAAAGTTTTAGTTTATAGTTCTATATACTGACAATAGATGGCGCCATGAAAAGTTGCAGTTCCCTAGAACGTGAAACCACAAATACCAACTATTTCTTCCCTCGTATTACGTTTCTCTGTGATTCACATTTTCCTCCCCCAATCACTTTTTCTCCCAATAGCAGTTTCTACTGCTATTGGTCTTGTACGATTGTCTTTCGGTGAATCATCCCTCTTGTTGCGATATGCGTTTTCGAATGATTACATCACTTTTGTAATACATGTGACTGAAGACTTATCTATCGGATCGGAGATGACGCAGAAGATCGCCTACATAGCTGATCGGAGTAATGGGTAGATTTCAGTTGAATCTGGTGTTACTCGTGTTTTGATAATTTGATAATTTTTGATAATTATTTCTAGAAAGTTCGCCAGAGCAATTAGGATTATGATAAACGGTTGTACTTCTTTCCAACAATTGTTTTCATGTGTAATTGGGTATTTAATTTCATTCTCTTAATATTTTTTAGATTGGACACAGGTATAATTTGAATATAAATTCATTCTAATATGGAGATGCATGAGAAAAATCCTTAATAATTTATGATATTTCTGAAAAAGCTCAGATTGAAAATATATTAGAAAAAACTATATCATGCTGAATTGTGTATAGTTTTTCCATTATCTTATTATTAGCACTAAAAATTGTTGTTTTTGCGCATGTTTTTTTTTTTAAATTAATGAATACATTATTGAATCTCAAATACAGGTTAACTTACTCTTTCATGCAGGCTTATTTTTCCCATTTACTTAACTTTTACTAATAAACTTTATTTTAAACTTTTTCGTAAAAATTAGAAAGAAATCTCATTTTTTCAGATTAATAGATGTTATTCCAAAAGATGCCTGGGGCAACTGCACTAAACAAATATAAGTTGTTAATATAAAGTTGTATCGAAATAACTGAAATAGAATTACACTTTTTCATGAATGCAATTTTTAATGGTAAATTTCTTAACTAAATTATCATTTTCATTAGTAAGGATATTAATCTTTATCCATTATAAATTTAGGGCCAATTATTTTGCAAAAATACTGTGATAAATAATATACATATGAAAACATTTGTTGGAAAATAATCATTATATATAAATTTTCTCCCCCCCCCCCAAGTATAGAAAAACAGACGAGTCTTTATTTAAGCACTTAATCATTTTTAAATACAGAAGTAAATAATTTCAAGAAATATAACCATATACCATAATCCTAATTGCTCTGGCAAACTATTTAGTTAAATACTTTTAGAAGCAAACTACTTAGAAGTAATTTCAAATCGTAATCAAAATATGACATGATGAACAACAGATGTACAGATGATAGTATTTAATACTATAATATTTAATAAAATAATATAAACAGATATCCATTTATTGAACATTTTTTCAGTTAAAAGTTGCCCGAGTCAACTGCATTAAACAAATAAAAAGTTGTGTAACATTAACTGAAATAGAATTACACTTTAAATGAATGCCAATTTTTAAATGGTACATTTCTTAAGGAAATTATCATTTTCATTAGTAAGGATATTAAGCTTTATCTATGATCAATTAAGGTCAATTATTTTGCATAAATCCTATAATAAATAGTATGCCCAACTACATATGAAAACATTTGTTGAAAAATAATCATTACAGATAAATTATCTCCTCCCCCCAAGAATAGAAAAACAGATGAGTCTTCATTTAAGTACTTAATCATTTTTAAAGACAGAAATAAATATTTTCAAGTAGTATAACCATATCATAATCCTAATTTCTCTGGCAAACTATTTAGTTAATTACTTGTAGAAGTAATTTTAAATCATAATCAAAACATGACAGGATGAACAGCAGATGTGCAGATGGTAGTAATTATAATATTTAATAAAATAATATGAACAAATATTCAATTATTGAATATTTTCTCGAGTTCAAAGTTGTCCGAGGCAACTGCACTAAACAAATATAAGTTGTTAATATCAAGTTGTATAAAAATGACTGAAATAGAATTACACTTTTTCATGAATGCAACTTTTAATTGTAATTTTTTTAAGAAGATTATCATTTTCATCACTAAGGATATTAAAGCTTTATCCATGATCAATTTAAGATAAATTATTTTGCACAAATCCTATAATAAATAATATGCCCAACTACATATGAAAACATTTGTTGGAAAATAATCATTACAGATAAATTATTTCTTCCCCCTTGAAGAATAGAAAAACAGATGAGTCTTCAATTAAGTACCTAATCATTTTTAAATACAGAAGTAAATAATTTCAAAAAATGTAACCATATATCATCTATATATTAATACGTGAAGAAAAAACTCTGTACCCCCTTTTTAAGCACATTGCGAGCACGGGGGAGTGCGAGATTTGGCATAGTTAAAGTTCATATGGAGAAGGAGTGCAGAAAGATAAAATTTATGTATAATATGTGTTCCAAATACATTAAATACCCTACTGATGTGGGCACCACGAAATGTGGATGAGTTGCTCAGGTTTCATATGAAGGAACTCGCCCGCCTAGGGTTACATAAATGGGGGGGGGCGCAGTCCCTCCTCCAGTGATAGTACATACCTCCTACGGGAGGGGTAGGGCCGTGAGGCTGTGTTGGCCACTAGGACCCAACCTCAGTACTCGTTTCTATTGCAACGGCTGTCATTCAGATTTCCCGTATGCCTAGGCAGATCGGGGTGACTGTGCTTATGGTTACAAATACATTAAATTAAATAAAAAAAACAATCATTGTTTACGTTCACACACTGTAAAAAATTAGTGGAGTGAATTTGGAGTGAATGATTTGTAATTGATTTAATCCCCTGCAGTGAAATCTACTCCAAGAGGGAGTTTATTTAGATTATTTATAAAAAAAACTCTACGGAGTGAAATACAAAATGAGGATGATTTAAATCTGTCAATGTCAAACACATATTAGTCTGTGGTCAAACAGTCGCACAGAGTAGATATTATCGCTAAAGAATTTATATATAATATGTATTACAAATACATTAAACTAAATGAAATAAAACATGCATTGTTTACTTTGTACATACATTGTATAAACATTGTATATTTTGTCAAATAGATATCAATATATAGATTGCTCAATGTACACCTGTTGTAAAAAGAAAATTGTGTAGCAGCAATAGAATAAAAATCAAAATTCATTCGTAATAGAACAAAATTCAAAAAATTTATATGCAATGATTATAGAGGTATATTTTTTGAAGAAAGAACCTCAATAACGTTCAAACTTAAAAATTTAATGAATTGCGGTCAAATTTCGACCGCTATTCGACCTCTAGTAATCATTATTGCTTTGGCAAACTATTTAGTTTACTTTTAGAAGCAAACTATTTAGAAGTAATTTCAAATCATAATCAAAACATGACACGATGAGCAACAGATGTACAGATGGTAGTATTTAATAAAATAATATAAACAGATATTCATGTATTGAACATTTCCTCATTTTTTCAGTTAAAAGTTTTCTGAGGCAACTGAAGTAAACAAATATAAAGTTGTAATAAAATAACTGAAATGGAATTACACTTTACATGAATGCCAATTTTTTAATGGTAAATTTCTTAAGGAAATTATTCTTTATCCATGATCAATTTAAGGACAATTATTTTGCATGAATCCTATAATAAATAATATGCCCAACTACATATGAAAACATTTGTTGTAAAATAGTCATTATAGATAAAGTATCTCCCCCCCCCAAGAATAGGAAAACAGATGCCTTCATTTAAGTACTTAATCATTTTTAAATACAGAAATAAATAATTTCAAGAAGTATAACCATATATTACAATCCTAATTGTCCTGGCGATCTATTTAGTTAACTACTTTTAGAAGCAAACTGTTTAGAGTTCATTTCAAATCATTATCAAAACATGACATGATGAACAACAGATGGTAGTATTAAATATTATATTTAATAAATATATTTAATAAAATAATATTAACAGATATTTATTTATTGAACATTTTCTCTATGTAAAAGTTAATATATATTATTCAAAAAGTTGTCTGTGGCAACTGCACTAAACAAATATAAAATTGAATCAGAGTAACTGAAATAGAATTATACTTTTACGTGAATGCGATCTTTAATTGTAGATTTACATTTTCATTAGTAAGGATATTTAGCTTTACTGATTCATGGTGAATTATTTTTTATAATTACTATATGGATATTTGCTGTGAAAACTGTTATGTCAATTTAAAAACGGAAATTTTTATAAAAAGCTGGACTGCTTTAGTTTTAAGATGCAAGAAATACATTACCTTATATTTTAACAAATAGACTTAAAAATCTATACCCACAATGTCTTAAAAAATACTCCTTATAAATTATCAATATATATTATTTGCCAATGCATAGAAATTTAACTGTTCATCACTTTTAAAAGTACATAATACAATCCGTAAAAGGAACACATGTTCACATTCTTAACTCAAGTTAAGATTGAGTAAACAGATGAATAAATACTTAATATGTTATGTTAAAATATCCAGCTGATTAGCAGTTTACCACGGGTTTCATGAAAAAGATATTTGGAGAAATGATTCTCAAGCAATGTTGATGCTTTGTAAATGAAGAATTTTGTATCATGTACTCACAATTATTGCATGTATATGCATAAATAGGTATAATGTTGAAAATAAACACAAAAAACACAGTTAAATGAAAAACAGCATATTTTATTACTTAGCAAAGCATACAAATGAAATTTCTAGTTGTAAAATTGCTCTACTATGTAAAAAAGATCCATTAAAACAAAAATAATAATTTCAATAGCTTAATGAACTTTTAAAGACTATAATGGCAATTAAATAGAAAAAAAGATTGAACTTAAATTTGAATTTTCATTTTACATTTATTTTTCTTTTTCCTAAAACTTAGTGTTAGAAAAAATGTATAGTAATCTGGGAATTCCAAATTTCATTCTGCTTCTTTAAAATAGCAGGTTCATAAATTTGTATGATGAAATAAAATATCCTGAATTTTTATCATATATATAGAATTAAATATAGATATTTTGGATAAAAATATAAATAATAAAAGCATAATGAATAGAAAACACAGTTGTGAAATTTCCAGATGAAGCCAATATTTTAATATAGGGAACTTCAATTTCTTTAATATCCATTTTTAAAAAAGCCAATTATTACATTTAAATTTTCTTGGGTAAGCAACTTCAATATAATTTGATAAAGCAAGCATACACATAGAAAAGTTCAAAAATTATGAAACATTTAAAGAAATTATTCAGAAAAAAATACTATTAGCTGATTGAAATACAGTAATATGAAAAAATTATACAGAGATACATCCAGCTATTTCAAGAAAATCTATTTCAAATGTAAGGCAATTAGAAAAATGCCCTTACAAATGAACAGATCATCTTGTTAGCTTGATTTAAATAATGTTTTCTTCTTTCTGCATACCTAATCTCCGAGTTTCTAAACCAAAGCAAGCTGAACAATATAAAATAAATACACACCATCTATTTTTATAGTAGAAATAAGTTATTCAAAAATGCAAATATTTTCATTTAAAAAGTATTTATCAAACAAAACATTTATACACAGGGAATACTTATGCTGTCTGCTGGTAACTAAACTTTTCATTCTTAGTATACTAGTATTATTACCAACTCATCCTTATTATCAACTTAATTTCAAATAATGAAAGCAATTCTGATCTTCCTGTTGCATGTTACTCAGTACAAATAGATTCTAAAACAATTTTTTTTTCTTCCAAGCAAGTGCAGTTTACAAAACAAGTATATATATATGAGAAGAAAAAAAAATATGCAACTGAACTAAACTCGAGAATTTAGTTCAGTTGCATATTTTCAGAACGAAGATCTTCGTTCTGTTTAGTTTTTTGGGGAAAACCATACAATTTTTACTTGCAGTTATATAAAAACATAAATGCAGTTATATTTGAAATACTTCAGTTGTGAAGCAATTCTTACTTACAATATAATATTACACACACAATTTATAAATCTGCCAAAACTGACTCATATAATATAGGTATAATAATGTACAATAATCTATGCTTTCTCCTAAAGTTTCTTTCATTAAAACAGCATATGCAAAACATACAGTTATCAACTACTACCACTATTACAACATGGGAATTGCCTAATTTTATAACAACGACATGGAAATCTACAATTGCAATGGCAAGTCTTTATGAACCTATTATAAGCATAGAAATTCAACTGCACATCACTTTAAAAGTATATACTTTCCGCAAAATAACCAAACTCAAGCCAAGAGTGCCTAAATAGCTAAATACTTAAAAAAGTTACTGATTGCAGTATGTTTCGTTGATCAGACTATTAGTTTATAAAAAATTTTAATGTATATATACACTTGAATAAAAAAAGAATCCTTGGTGTTTTTTAAACTAACAGTTATTTGTTCATTCCATCGCTTTAAATCTAAATAATAATATATAAATCGGCAAAAAGAAAAAAAAAGAAGGATCGCCAATCAAAAATATGTTTGATTTCTCAAGCTACATAATTAATTCCAAAGTAAACAGAGAGCACATAGCACGTTACGCTATCAGTAATTTTTTAAAAAAGTATATATATGTATATACCATACCAAGTATGTATATACCATGTGTTACAAACAAAAATATATTCATTGCAAAAGAATCAATTAAAAAAACTATTTCCATGCAACTCAAAAATCAAGTACTTTGAGTTACGACAACACATAACATAGCATCGGAAGCGGTTTTGATCCTGGTATTATCGAATTGCTTAGCTGTGGCTCTTCACTACAAAGTGTCAGAAACTGTGAAGTAGCAATATGAAGGTTATAAACTGTGAAATAGCAATAGGAAGGTTATAAACTGTGAAGTAGCAATATGAGTGTTGGTAAAAGACCAGAACTGTGACGTCGAAGGTCGTCTTCAGATTCAGTGCAGTAATTGATTACTGTTGTAACCCCCACCAAGACGTTCCAAACACCCCCTTCAAAAGAATTTTTGCTGGCGCCATCTGTTGACACTATAAAGAACTAAACATTAAAACTATATAGAACGCGTATATTAAAAAGAAAAAATATTTTTTATTTAAATTTTTTAGAACACTTTACTTATATTTAATAAGATTTTTTTGAAAATTAAAGGTGTGATTGAAATAACAGTTATTTCGAATAGATATTTAAAGATAGCAATAGCAAAAATATTTGTTACTCAAAAAATCGTGGATTATACATCCCTAGTTGACATTGAAAAAGCAAATGCTCCAGGGTTTCTTCAGTTTTGCATAAGGTGCATAATGATGTAGATGCGAGTTGGAATCTGAAAGGTTTAGCACTAGTTGGATACTTTTTAGTACGGAACCGAGAAATAAGGACATAATTCTTGCGACTAGAAGGGAATATTCGGAGTTGAGGCCGGTTTTCGTTTAAAAAATAAAATTCATGATAGTATTTTGAATTTTTCCATTCATTTTTGACTCCTTCTTGAATATGATTTTTTAGGAAAAGTAATAGATCCTCGTGCGATATCCATTGAGAGATCAGGGAGCATGGTGCTTTACGGGTCAGGGATTCCACGTATTCGTTTTCGGCAATGCCTGCATGTCCAAGGGTCCAAACAAACTCGATGGATTGAATGCTTCCAATAATTTTGTAAATTTCATGGCCGAGGAATTTGATAATACTTTTAGAGTGAATATTCGAACATTGTAAAGCTTTTAATACTTTAGTAAAACGCAGTGGCGAATCCGGGGGGGGCTATCGGGCTACAGCCCCCCCACAGAGCCAAGCCAGAATTCTTGATTTAATTTAACATCATTACAAATGTTTTTCTTAATTTCTCTCTTTAAAAAAATAATAAAAACGTTTCAACATTGCTTTCTGGCTTGAAAGGCTCGAAAATTTTGCTACTTTTGTGGTCATTCCACTTGTACTTGTAGCTTTGACGCGGTCGAAGACATTTTTTGGCTAGTTATTTCATTGTAATTTTTATTAAATCATAGAAAGTATTGTATTGTTCTTTATGATTCTTATTGTCAGGTGAGTAAAGTCGTAAAGTTAAAGAGTTTTGGTTTGCTTTACCCTTGAAGTTTGACATTTATCACGACGATGCAAAAGTTTTTATGACCTCCGGCCCCCCCCCCCCACCACGACCGGAATCCTAGATTCGCCACTGGTAAAACGTATTGTTGGTTATCGTTGATGATATTATTGATAGCAATAAGTATTGCGAGGGCTTCACTAGTGAAAATGCTATTGTAATCGGAAACTGGTCCAGCCTTGGTCCCTCTAGTTGTAAAATTTTTGGACGCTATAGACAGAGCCTTTTTCGTTAGATTTTGAGGCATCTGTTGGGATTATAATTTTGTATTTCCAGTATAAATTTTTATATTCGCTGAAAAGGCTTTGCACGACAGGATTTGAATAGGTTTTTGTTTGAAAAGGTAGAGTATCTAAAGAAAAACGAATTTTTTCTTGTTTTTGAAGGGGGGGGGATAAGAAGGTATTAAAAAATTTATGTCAATTCCCAGCTTATTAATTTGCTCCGAGAGTCGGATTGAGAGTGGAACTGGATTATTCAATCGTAACCGACGTGTTGAAGGTTGAAGGTAGTGAAACAGAGGAGAAATTTCGCCTGAAGATAGATTCTTTAAGAAGAAACATTCACCCAACATTCGTATACGTAATGATAAGGGAATTTGACATGCTTCTTTTAAAAAGATCGGGATATGGGTGTCCACTTGCGTAGTCCGGTTGCAAAACGCAAAGCAGTATGATATAAGATTTCAATAGTGAGAATTTCGCTTTTGCTAGATGAAATGAATACGTGGCAACCATATTCTAATTTGCTACATATAGTTGCGTTAACTATTTGTAATAAATGAGTGGTTCTGGCACCCCAAGAATTGGCTGTGATAGCTTTGAGTGCGTTGAGTCGTTTAATAGTAGCCTTTATCAGGCGGAATAATGTTGCTTGAAACTAAGATTGGCAGAAAAAATTAGGCCTAGAATTTTGATATTAGAATTCTAAGGAATATTTTGTTCGTATAATTATAGTTGGGAAGACAGGATGTGTTTAAAATTGGAAAAATTAATGGCTTCACATTTTTCAGTTTGGATTTTGAGTTTCCATGTATTGCAACCATTGACTGATTTTGTTCAGGGAGAATTGCATATATTTGAGTGCAGAAGAGAGGTTTGAATCACTGCAGTATAATAAAATATCGTCAGTATAGATTAAACATTCTGTTTTGTGATGTATTGCTTAGAAAATATCTATCATGTAAGTGGTGAATAAAAATCCGCTTAAGATATTGCCCTGAGGAATGCCGCGAAAAGAAGACCTCATAGTAGAAGCAGAGTTTCTCGAAAAAACATAAAATTTCCTGTGTTGAATAAAGTTATGAAGCTATTTTGCAACATTTCCTTTTATCCCAAGTTGAAATATTTTATACATCAATCCATCCCTCCAAACAGAGCCATAAGCGGAAGCTATATCTAGTTTGATTAGAATGCAATATTTTTTTATCATTTTTTGCCTGGATGATTTTATGATGGACGAGGGAAAATATGTAGTTGCAGTCTTTTTATGGTAAAAAACCAGCATGATGAGGATGAAATTTTCTGTGTATTCCCGAAATGATGAATCTATTTAGAATTAATCTTTCAAAAATTTTGCAGAATACCGAAGTTAAAAAGATGGGTCTGTACGATTGGATATTCTTGCTGTCTTTTCCTGGTTTCAGTATAGGTAAGATTTTTGCTATGTGCCATTCAGAAGGATTTTCTCCGGTTGACCAAATTTCGTTGTAGATTGAAAGTAAAGATGATTTGAAGCTAGTGGGAAGATTTTTAATGAAGTTTGCTGTGATACCATAACGTCCTGGAGACGTATTAGGAGTTTTCTGTAGAACATAATGAAATTCATCGACAGAAAAAGAATTATTGTAGTCGTTTTCTTCATTACTAGAAAAATCGGAAGGAATAAATTCTTCAATGGGATTTTGTTCATAGTGACTCGCAAAAAGGTTGGCTTGTTTGTTTGGATCCGAGATCAAAGTATTGGAAATTTTAATAAAGTTGGCATTTTCAATTGGATGATGATTTCTGTTATAAATAGCTTTGATTATTTTATAAATTTTTCGTGAATAACTAGTATTTCACTGTCTTTGACGTTTAGAAATTAAGTTATTTAGTTGTGCTTAAAGTTTTTTTGAATTGTATCCAAAAGGATTGAGATAAGTAGGATCTGGCGAGGCGAAGGTATTTCTTTTTTTGTCCAAGAAGAAAACTGCATTGGGAGTTCCACCATGGAGCATTTGCTTGTGAATGGATTTTATAACTTGAGGAAAATGAGAAAATGGTATTTTTACAGAAAGATTCAAAATCGTTATAGTTTTGGAATTCTTGTTCAGAGATTTTATGCTGTTGTAAATGATTGACCCAGTTAGATTTTTCCTTTAGAGTAAAAGAGGATTTTTTTGTATTAAAGTAAATTTGAATTGGTAAATGGTCGCTGCCATATGGCTCTGAAAGAACTGAAAATGTAATATATGGATAAATAGCTGAACTTACTATACTTAAGTCTACTAAGGAGGGTGAAGAAGAAGTTAAATATGTGGGAATACATGTATTTATTAAATTCAAATTATTTTCGAGGTTCCAGTTGAGAAAAGCTTCAGATCCTTGACTGGCGTGAGATGCACCAATCGCCGGATGTTTATGTTAAAATCTCCAACAATGATATACGGAGAGGAAATTTGATTAATCAAACAATTTAACCAGTCTGTTGAAAAACAACTTGTAGGTGAGTAAATATTAATAATCGTAAAAGAAAATTGTTGTATTTTTATATATACAGCTTAAACTTCAGTATCTGATGTCGGCATCTGCAGTTGTATGCATTGACTGGAGAATTTTGAGTTGACTCCAATTAAGAAACCACCTATGCCACATTTGAAAATCTGTCCTGACGGTAAATAACTTTGTTGGGGATGTAAAAATTATCGGAGGGTTTGAGAAAGGTTTCCTGGAGGGCAAAAAAAAAAATCAAATTTTGGGAAAAGCGTCCGGCATCATTGTCTTTTATGTATTACGAATGCTTCTAGCATTCCATTGAAAAAGTGAAAAACGAATGTTATTGAACATGAAGGAAAAAGCAAAAAAAAAAACATAAAAAAAACAGGAAAACATGATGCTGAACACAGAAAGGAAAAAAAAGGATTAGATATGCATTTGATGCTTAAAGGAGGAAACAGTCTTTGAGGAGCAAGGGCTGGTAGAATTTTCAAATGATAACGCTGGAGAAACTGTAACAGTAGAACTAAGTTCGAATTGTTTATCGGTTCCAATTTTTGGAACTTCATACTTAGTTTTTTTCGATTTTGGAGGTCTTTAGATTTCATTTTCATTTACATTTTTATTCAAAGTTTCTTCAGTGATATTTTTAAGTGCTAAAGTGTTGCACGAGAGATTTTTCATTATATGTTCGTTGTATTTGTCCATCGTTTGTTGGAGTAATAATGCTTGTGAATTTATCATTTCCATGAACAAGTTTCTTTGTTCAAACATTTGTCGATTGAGAATTTCAGTCAATTTTTCTTTTGTCACATAGTGAATTTTATCATGAGCATGATTATTATGAGATGTTGAAGTAACAGATGAATAGGATTTTTTATCGATCTGAAATTTTCGTCGAGCATCGATAAAGGAGAAACGATTTAGACATTTAAATTTCAAAAATTTCTTCTCCTCCTCTCTTTTCGGACATTTGAGGTCGGTAGCCTTATGGGGACCTTTGCGTAAAATACATGTCAGTGTGGGAGAGGTGCAGGATTGAATATCATGGTACTCTCCACAGTTTTCGCATATGGATTCGTTTTTATATTTTGATGTGGGATGAGAGAAAGAGAAACACTTGCAACATTGTCGAGGTTTATCTATAAATAATAAGATTTCCTGTCGTGTGAGCCACAATTTAATGTGTTGCGGTAGATTAGCGCCATAAATTGTTACTAAAACATTCTCAGTAGTGATGTTTTTTTATTTATTAGATAAAAAAACGCCGAGCCTCATGTATTTTGACATTATTTTCAGCTTCAAATTCGTCTGTAAGTTCTTGTGGCGATATTTCAAGAGGAACGTTTCGTAATAAAAAACAACAACTATAGTAATTTCCTCAGATATTACTGAACAGACTGATGGGATACCCGTAATGGCCTTTATGTTCGTAATTTCGATCGCCGTTTCTAAGTGATCAGTAGAGATTAATAGCCGATTCTGCCTCATAAACTGAATATGATCAATAAGTTGAACGTTTCTCAATTTTACAGTGAGATTATCTTTAAGCTGTTTTTGATATATTTGTGGTAGGTTGCCCGAAGCAACTTGAAAGAAGAAGTTAAATTTATGTGCACCATTTTCGGCTGCACAAATAATTTGATCATGCATGGTTAACTTTAAGCGAAATAAATTATTAGAGTTGGATGCCCAATCCTCCATTTCAATATTCTGGGGGTATGAGCAGTAGGGTGTCCCAAAAAAATGAAAGTCGTTTGTTTTTTCGCATACTCTCTTATTTTTTCCTTTTATGTCAAAACAATTATAAATAAAGTTTCATGCAATTTGAACCACAGCAACCCGTGCCGACTTGCATCTAAACGTGTCAAGCAGTACTTGTGTACTTAAGACAGCGAACGCTGGCACGTATGTTTTGCGGAGCACAAAGCAGCTGCAAATGGTAAAGTGTTGTGGTAGTAAGTGTTTGTATAATTTTTAATCAGTGAACAGAACATGGCAGTGGAATTTCGTAGTTCTAAAAAAGTGATATTTTTAATAGGAGACACAAAACATCAAATAACGGGTTCAAAACTTCCCTCTAATGGACAAGTTCTCGCAGTTTTGTTTTACAATATTCGAGAAGTGAATTTAACTGTTAATGAAAGTGCAAATCTCGCTATTCGCGAATGTATTTTGGGAAAAGGCACGCATATCTACCAAATTGTGTGAGGAAACTTGTTAACTTGTATCAAATTTGGGGAGACTTACAAAAAAATGCAAAAAATTATAAGACTCGTTAAAGCGGGGACAACAAGAATTTGTAAGTAATTTATGCAATTTGTTCTATATTGCACACGCTGATGCACTTCAGTTAATGAAAATAGAGGAAGATGGGATGTCCTTGCAGCGCCAAAGAGAGCCTGGGCGACCCGGTCACTTGGGTGGAGTGGATAGAAAACTGGTCGACAAAGAGGAAAGGACGCGACTTCGAGCTGATAGAGAAGAAATCGGCGAATCAAAGATGTTTCCGCTTCAACATCCTCGGCGTCATACGAACCATCGCAAGAAGATTCCTCTTCGAATTCTAGTGAAAATATGGATTCAGATTTCCCAACACTGATCGAAAGCACAGAACCTGGGACAAGTAGATCAGTAATAAGGAAACATTTTATTACCCCAAAGTTAGTTGTTGCACTAGACAGGTGTCAGTTAAGTATGGGAGATTCTGTGTTTAAACTTGAAGCTATTATTGATGCACTGGGATGTAACATTGACGAATTTCCGATAAGTAAGTCTTCAATTCAAAGAATCCGAACAGAAAAACGGAAGGAACGTGAGGAAAACATAAAAATTGATTTCCGAAACAAGGAACCTGATGTAGTGACCTTACATTAGGATGGTGAACCGTTGCCTGCTTTGAGTGCTCGAAAATCGAAAGAAGAACGTTTGCCTATAGTTATTTCATGTGCACTTAAAGAATAAATTGCTGTGCCGAGACTGAATAATTCTACAGGCAAAGAACAGACGCAGGCTTTTTGGAAGGCGATCTTAGATTGGAATCTCGAAGACAAAGTCCAAATTCTCTGTTGTGATACTACGGCTTTGAATACAGGTCGTTTTAATGGTGCTTGTGCGCTCCTCGAGCAAACATTTTACAGGGAAATGCTTTTTTCCGCTTGCCGCCATCATGTATACGAACTGGTATTAAAGGCCGAATTCGCAGTGAAAATTAAAACAAGTGACAACAAGCCCCGATATTCCACCCTTTAAAAAGCTCAAAAATAGTTGGAAAAACATAGATCTCATTAAAATACAGTGCTATACAGAAACAATGAAAGTGTTCCAAACCGTACCCGAACTTGAAAATTTGTTTGACTTTTACCGCGCTGAACTTAAAAATGTTATGGTCAGAGATGACTATCGAGAGTTGATCGAACTTTCTATCGTATTTTTAGGTGGAGATGCAGAAAAAAATTAAAAAATCAGACCTCCGGGTGCCATGCGCCAAGATAGATGGATGGCCTAAGCGATTTACTCCCTAAAACTATCGTTATTTAGTTCTCAGCTGAAATTAAACACACAGGATAAGGAAGTACTGCTAGACGTATGCTTGTTTATCATGACAATCTATGTTAAACCATGGCTTCAATTCATTTTGGCAGTTAAAGCACCCTACAAAGATTTGTGCTTTTTGAAATCTTTGAAAGCTTACGAAAATGTGAGTGAAAGCATCTAGAAAGCTGCTTTACAGAAATTTAGCCAACATTTATGGTATTTGACTGACGAAATATCAGTCTTGGCACTTTTTGATGATGATGTGGACGAAGAAACAAAATTAAAAATGGTGGCAAATTTACATAGAGAAAATTTCTCAACCCATGAGAAAAGATACATTCCATCGAAGGAAGAACTTTGTGGTTCATTGTATGCTGAGATTGATGTTTGATATATTGATTTTGTAGTTGTTTATTTAGTTATTTATTTATATCACGCAATTGTTACCTGTAATTTAATTTTTTACAGAGAAAAGTATCAATGATTTCATGTCAGTCAAAAGCCAGTCATTGTTTTCTAGACTCAAAATTGATGATAGTTTTCTCAACGAGAGTCCATTTTCATGGGCGAATAACGCTTCGTTTCTAGACGCTAAAAAGACGGTCTCAATGCTTAGAGCAGTGAATGATACAGCTGAAAGAGCGGAAATATGATGCAGGACTTTCATGGTTTAATAACGGTTGAGGAGGAACAAAAACAATTTTTGTTACATTGCATACAAGAACACATGAAGATCTATCCTGACTGAAAAAAGCAAACATTGAAACGAAAATATGTACAGTAATGTTTCTTTTACTGTAATACGGTAATAAATATCTGCTTTGAATAAATTGGTGTCTTATGTACCAAAGAAACATACATTTTACAATCTTTCCATTTATTCCCCGTACAAGATTTCACGTTCAAGTTTTACCTCAAGTCGGCACGGGTTACCTTTATCTTATTGCAATAATACTTTTTATTTATGTTACTGAGGTGAAATAGAAAAAAAATAGAGGGTATGCGTATTCGATTTTGCAAAGAAAATTTTCCCATTGTATCTTGGGACACCCTAATGAGCAGTACTCATCTTGGATTACACGACAGCAGGAATTACCCCGATAGCACGTAAGTTTGCAGCAAGTTTGATTTTGACTTGATATTACCTTGTGTCATAGCAAATTTGACGCTTCAAATTAGAAATGAACTTATGGCAAGTTCGCCGTGACAATAGCATAAATCGCTTGCAAAACGCGTTTACCACAAATTATACGTGACAAATAGCGTCTGCTAACACGCATTGCAAAGCTTGCAAAACAAAGCGATGCAAGATAGCCTAAAGAGATAATTATCTTTGTCTCTGTTTTAAAAACATCCGATTTTTAATATCCTAGACCGTCCTTCTTTTTTATTAATTCAATGATAAATGATAATTTGTAAAACTAACTTTTTTTTATAAAAGAATTTTGAAACATTTTCATCTTTTTACTAAATATAACTCGCATGAAAACTATATCGCCTTTTTTCTTAATGTTGAAATTTTAGCGTTTATAAACAAAATTAAACCGAAAAAACGGTCAATGATGAAAATAATTTTTCATAATTTATTCTACTAGCAAAACGTAGTTATTAGCGAAAATCCTCTCTACTTTGAAACTTCAAATCTTATTCTCAATCAAAAATTAATGAAATCAGAAAACAGTTTAAAATAAATCAGTATACGAATCAGATCAAAACAGTGTGATAGCAGAAATCTATCGTCTCTTCTCAGAGTTTAACTGGCCCAGTGGTTAGAGCAATGCAATGAAA